>JAMBLF010001119.1:0-143896 GCA_030578115.1 Leucoptera coffeella
AGAAGATTAAGAGAGATCTTTTTACTAACGTTATTATAGCCAGCCAGCTTTAACGATATTTCTTTCTTATATTTTTTTCCAATGACATCCTATATATATCGAAAAGTTCAGCAATACTTTATTTTTCTCTTATCGTACGTACTTACTTAACATCACAACCCGAATATTCATGCTAAAAAGTGACCATGATGATATTATCGTCTACAAGGTTCTGACCACCAGAAAGGGTTTAGAAGACGTAAAAGTATATTAATATATACATTTGTATGTCCTTATATTTAGACGTTAGAGAACGTATGGAATGATTATTACCATTCCACTCACTTATTATTCCTCTACTACAATACATCCTTTGTTAATAATAAAATAATAAATTTATTTACAGTCACAAAAACATACACAATACATAACGGGGGTTTAACTTGTGCATGTTATTGTCGCAGCAAAAGGCTTAATACCTACTTTCTTCACAGGTCAAGCAGGTGTAAACCAGCTGGGAGGAGTCTTCGTGAACGGCCGCCCCCTCCCTGACGTGGTGAGGAAGAGGATCGTGGAGCTGGCCATCATGGGGGTACGGCCTTGTGACATCAGCAGACAGTTGCTGGTGTCCCACGGATGTGTCAGCAAGATCCTGACCAGGTTTTACGAAACTGGGAGCATTAGGCCTGGCAGCATTGGCGGGAGTAAGACTAAGGTGAGTTTGGTGACATATAAAGAGAAATGCTTTCTAAACTATTAACCTGAGGTTGAATTGTAAGGGTAAAGTACATAGTAATAAATATGGTGGTTAGAATGCATAAATACACTTAAAGCAAGACTAACTTCACATTGGTAAGAGAACATAATATATAACTTTACTGAATCTGACAAACACTTTCACTGCTTATATCTATATATCTGATATCATCTCTATATTATTGCAATATAGCTGATACCTGACGTATTGACTATAAATGGGCAAAAAAGTGTATGTTGGTTAAAAGATCATAGTTGCTGTGCGTGTTATATCAAAAATGATACATGCAGACTTATATATTACCAACTAGCGACATTAAAAATCAGACGAAGAAGTCAGAATAGTTAATAAAAATAGTCATTTAGACTACAAAACTGCAGCTAATATATTAAAGTTGTTGCAATAAAGCTGTTTTGAGACTTTCTACAATTTTGACTAAATATGCCTTATGAATATGACATTGCAACCCCAATTCACGCTAACCAAGGAGATATTATATCTCCGAGGTTATTTACGCTCCAAGGGGATTTAAAGACGTGATTGCATAGGTACGTACAATTCTGACAGGCTTCTTGAGTTCGAAAGACTTTAACTTAAAAAGAAAATAAGAAATTAAAACTCAAAAGCTCCGTCTATTACAGCCCTGATAAATGAGTATCTACCAAATCCATCGCGCTTTTCCTTTACAACTTCAGGTTTTATATTATTATGTCAATTAAATTCCTCATCAATAGCCCAGTGATCCGGTGAGAGCAATCAGTGGCAATTATAAACTATAAAATGAATTTGCTTTTGGCTTCTTGAGGTCGCGATTTGACATGCTGTGCGGTCACGGAACATGAGTGCCTGGTTGTTAAGTTGATGGATTCCGTAGTCGATCCATAACATACGTTTCACAACTTTTTCTAACTACCTTTTCCTTATTTTTGAAGGTCACGCATTATTTCAGGATTTAAATTACGGTGCCTGGTTTAGATCAACCACAGTTGTTCAAGTTTAAATAAATATATTTGCCTTTATACATACATATATACAGGTCAAGCTCATTTCCCTATAAGAGGCAGGGATTATGGATCCTCACCTGACAAGCCACTTTGGCTTCAGTGACATTCATACATGCTTATATACTATACCAATATATTTTATCACTTATGATATGATGAGAAGTACCATCTACTTTAAGATTTTTAGGAATTAGCTGAAGTTTTCCAGTTATCCTATCTGTCTCCAACGATTCTTACAAATAATCTTTTAAATTATTAGTCTTATAAATCATGATAGGAAAATTAATAGTTGTCTAATTTGATATTTCCAATTTTCTTACTTTTATTGCAGTCGTGATTATAGACCAATATTACTAGCAATTAAAATATATAGATCATTAAATATAAAATTTATACAATTAACACCTTATTTTATTGTTTCTCATCTTATTTGTATGATTTCATAACATACATTTATTGTACGATGACACCCACACTGATTTATTACATATGGGCAAAAAGCTTATTATTTTATGTGTAAAAAGAATCATACATCATACTAAAAGTACCTATAAATGCCTAGTGTGTATGGATTACAAAAAAACGGCGATGGTTTATCAATATCCTCAAACATGTGACTTTTGATCTCTCCCTACCTCTCTCAAAACAGACGGGCATAATATGTATCTAACTTCCTTGATTTCAAGTCCCAACCCTTTATACTCCATACATTCAGTTTAAACGTATGCAATAGTAATCCAATGCATTATTGGTTCACTTATTGACTACTTACAATGGGCGGGGCTAACTTAGTTACGCCCTGCATTGTGCTAGCTAGTTGTTATGCTTGAAAGGTCTCTTTAAGTTAAGGGGATCTTGGGTAAGTGAATGTAAGTTTATTCTATGGTTGTTGATTTCAGCTGTATAGCCAAACCTTTTTCTCTTTCTTTCTTAAGTAACTTGTAACATGAGTGATTCTTCTGATAGGTAATTTGATAGATACCTACGAGTACATGCCAAAATACAATAAGGTATTATGTATTAGAGTTATATACATGTAGCTGCCGAATATCTATGTGGTGGCGGAATAACATAAATAAGAAATGAGTTCTCATGGTAATTATTTATATACAAAACAGATGAATTAAAAAAAGTAACGAAAAAAGTTTACATAACAATAGTCAATGGCAGCGTAAGAAATTTCTACCAACATTTTTCATAACTTATAGGTGAGATAGCCAAGTAAAACTATTAACCAATACCATTCGACTACCGTACCCTAAAATCGAAGCGGCGCGGCGTTCGTAACCGACCATATTAGTAGCGCATATAAAAATCGTATAAAAGCACACTAATAAAAGACGAGATCTCTTAGCAATATTGATCAGTCTACTAAACATTTCACAGCCGCTTTTATAGAAGCGTAATGCCGCCAATCAATGTATCAATTATTGTTTATGATCATATCTAGAGGTTTGGGATGGTTGTTCGAACGGGGAGTTGTTTAGGTTATTATATAGAATGCTTATTGAAAAATGAATATTATTGAATGATTATTGAAAGGTGTACAACTGAATTTAAGCTATTTTCAACGTAGAAAATATCTGGAAGGATCTATGTGAGTGCGTTTTGTTTTGAGGGGAATAACATCGCGATGAAATCTTTCCTCCTTATATTGAAAGCAACTTACCACTCGACTGAAAATCAATTAATGAAGATAAAGTATTTTAATTTCAATTGATTCATAACTTCCAACTTTATCTTACCTTAAATATTCTTATATAAAGATATATTTACCCTCTAAGTTCTGTCCATCTAAACATATTATTATTAATGTTTAAACGCATTTGTAACCCTCCAAAAGGTTCCTAATGTGAACCAACTAGAATTGAGTAACTTTCGACAGTTTAGTCGGTTTTGATTGAAGATACGGCGAAATATGGTGATTAGTAGTTTTATGAGCTCACAAATGGAAAAGACGAATTTTTATTTAGTCTGTTTTGACAGTTTCCAAATGTAGTAGTTGTTCTATAAAGTAGGTTGAAATATCATTTTAATTTTATGGCAAGTTTTACTTAAGTGGACAAAATTCGTGTAAAATTATATGTACAGTATTGTGATCATAAGAAATATTATAAATTAATGTTGTAGGATGTTTTGGTTAGGTTTAAGGCACACTATTAAAATTCTCTTTTCCGATCACTTTTCCGATGATGGAAAATATCGTGAGCAAAACCTAGCTATACCTACTGTAATGTTTGCAGACACAGGATATATCACTTATTAAGTAAGTTGCTGAGAAGTTGTCAATTACTCGGCAATATTATAAAACAAATACGCTACATTCTAACTCTCCTGGAAAATCTCTAAACAATTATTTTCATTTAGCATAAAGTTACAGCTTATAATAAGTCCGTTACGAATAAATACGCCTGCAACTTTTATAACCTCGAACGTAGACATATGTAAATCCATTTCCATACCTATTAAACCTACTAGTTTAAACTCACGCAACATAGTTATCTAAACAACAGAAAAAACTTTGTAACGAGCATGAAATTAGCAGATTAACATAGCAAAAGCTCAATAGGAGTGATTCCCAGCAATTATGCCAACGAACCATACCTTAATGGATTTATGGTGTGTGAACCTAGGTATTGTACAAACAAGACCTAGGGAATAAATAGATAGATATGCATGTTTAGATATATGTAAATATTTATACATTAATATTTTCTTGGTTTATCAAATCCCTTTCCGAACTTCGGAGACATAATTCTGTCATCACTACATAGTATAAAACAAAGTCGCTTTCTCTGTCCCTATGTCCCATGTCTATGTCCATGTATGCTTAAATCTTTGAAACTATGCAACGGATTTTGACGCGGTTTTTTTAATAGATAGAGTGATTTAAGAGGAAGGTTTATATGTATAATAACATCCATTAAATAGCCAGAAGTGCGAAGCCGGAGCGGGTCGCTAGTTTACTATAATTGCTAAAATAACTGGCAAAATACATACCTACCGAACTTTTATCTACCCTAAAAGGGCTCGAGCAACACAAGAATATATTAACGCTATGTAAAGGGAAAAGGGATAAATGTGAACATCATTCCCATTCAACCCTAGATGAAGCCGTCTTTTAGCAAGGCAGTTGCCTTGCATGGAATCAGAAAACACACCTCTTTCAGTTTATAGATATTTGTTATCTAATTAAAAAAAAATATATATATATTTTATTAAGCTTACTTGACTATTATTAAAATTCGACTAAACGCTACCATATCTAAGTACAAAATTATCTACGCAGACTAATTAATCCTTTAGTCACCTTTTACTTCCCCAAAAACAACTCATAACATTCCAATCAAATACCAAATAATCACGGAATCCAAATATTTTTAGAATGTGAATAAACTTTTGAGCAATTATCGCTATACGAAGAAGCATTTTAAAATTCGTCACGGGCTGTATTGAACAAACGAATTTTTCGGATATTCACGTACCAGTCTAGACATTATTAAATCTCTAAAAACATAAACATAACATGTTATTAAATCCCTGACCCCGACAGAACTAAATAAGGAACAATTTCAGATTTGATATGGTGGTTATACAGATCGAATTTGAGTTATAGAATCAATAATGTTTGGTGTTTATTGCAGATATTGTTAATTCTTCGAAGTTAACTTCCTGAATTCGATATTTTAAAATCGAAGTTTTTAGTATTAGATTTAGTATGGAATTGTTATTATTTGCTATTCGATGACGATGTTATTCTGGTCCCTAAGCTTATGCATGGGAATGATTGGTTTGGCAGAAGAGTCATGAAAGCATATATGCGATAGAGATAAGGTCCCTCAGGAAAATGTGTAATGTAAGATTGTGTGACAGGGTACAGAAGATGTGGTGACATATACGAAAATAGACTACTGAATAATGTATGTTAAGGTGGTTTTTAACATTGATGACTGGGCGCTAGCCCACCGATTAATAGATTCCATTTACCCCTAGTCCCTTAATCCCCTTCTACGACATGTCGTTTCTATTAATGTTGTTTAGTTATTCTTCTTCTTCAGCAAAACTGTGTCCATAGTTGGACGTATGCCTCCTGCATTTCTTTCCATCGGGATCTTTGTGCGGCGCATCTGCCGTCTTTCGGATGTCGTCCGACCATCTGGCTGTTGGTCTGCCAGCGGTTCTTGCTCCCGTTCAAGGTCGCCACATCAGACATTTATATGACCATTTGTCATCTTTGCAGCGACAAACGTGACCGGCCCATCGCTACTTTAGTTGTGCGACTCTCTTTATAATGTCGGCAACTCTGGTGCGTCGTCGTATTTCGACGTTCCACACTCTATCCCGTAACGAGATGCCAAGCATTGCTCCCTCCATCGCTCTCTGAGTTTAGTTAGTATTATAATAAACACAGTTACCAGTAGTGTTCCACTTCTTACCCATATTTCTCGCTTCATCAAGGAACTTTTTACAACTATGAGCATAATTGGTTGGTAGCATGCCATCGTTATGTTTATTGCGAATGTTTTCACATCTCTACCCATCAGGCCCAATTTCATGGTTCTTTACCGCCTTTCGCTATGGTGTCTGGCATTAAATTATCCGTTTTTATTGTTGAGAACGTAGGAAGGATGTTTATAGGTATTTTTAAGAATATACAGATATACGAGATTTACTGAGATATAAAAAGTACCCAATCGTGCAATACCAGAATATTAGTAAATTGAATTCGTGATCACACATATTTTGACGTCATCTATTTTAGTTTTTAAAGACAAACGCGTTCACCAACATTACCCAGTGCGGGGTAGTCAGAGATTCAGGTGTCCATCTCCGCTATTGCGAAGGTAGTAATTCTATGGCCACCTCGAACCCACGTGTTGACCAGATAGTCAGTACTCCATGTGACAGCTGGCAAGCCATGTCGCCATTTACAAGCACTAACCTATTACTCGTTCGGGAAACAGGTAGGTTTCCTCACGATGTTTTCCCTCACCGACACATTTTATAAATGTATTTTATTAACTGAGATATAAAATACGTATACCGAATCGTGTAATACCAGTAATTTTTTAGCATTAATTTCGTAAATTGAATGCGTCATCAGACATATTTTGAAGTCCTCTATTTTAGTTTTTAGGTATCTTTATTAATAATTATATTGTCCCATAATAATCTAGGGCGTAAAAAGAATCCTAACTAGCTGCCGTTCCCCTCGGCATGTCTTAAGAGGTGCCTAAAGGCACTTGTACGCATTATTATATAAAATAATATGTGTTATATTAATTTACAATTTCATTCACTGGTTCTTCGTTCCCCTGCCACTATATAAAACTCGAAAAACAATACCATTCCATCACCTTATCGGCAATATTAATACCTTTGCCACAACCTTATCTCTACACGTGAGGATACTTGTAATAAAAAGCCTATTATCACTACCAAATCATTAATATTGTCTTTATCTGGGCACCACTTGAATTGAGGCAAAATTACCGATACCTACCCTCATTTAGACATGCTAATAATCATTTGATAAACCCTTTGATAAGATATGAAAGCAAAAATCAATCTTATTAATACTACGATAAAGTCGGGTTTAGAAAGTATGATAAATCTATGCTTCATACGAAAAGGTTTTAGCTACTAGGAAAAAATACTAAAGCTGTATCTTTATAATAGAATGTGAAGTCTAGTAGATAGTCAATAAGGGTTATATTGGCTTGGGCTGTTTCAGTACAGGTGTTTCAGACTGGTTTGATCTCATAATTCAAGGCGCAATCGACTTTGGTCATTATGGATACAAATGACTATTGATACGATGATAAATGTTCTCTTATTGATAGAAATGTTCTACTTTTAATGTTGTATTTAGGTTATCGGAATAATCTATTTCACTGTTTATTTTTACCCTTTCTGGGTAGACAGAGGTTGAATGGCTACTATAATATATAAATAGTAGATCATTGTGACGCTCTTTGGTCACACGAATATATATACATACATATATCCACGCCTCTACGTCCCCAAGGGGATAGACAGAGTCTACCGATCGCCACATGAAACGATCCTAAAACGATCATTGAACTGATATTTAGCAAAAAGCATTAGTGAACTTGACCAGATGGTAAACCGAATCCCAGCATAAGAAATAAACTTTATAATCTAACATATTTGTCTCCAACTTTAAATAAAACATGATTACAAGCTTTTATTCTACGAGAAGCAACATCTATGCATTCTATACAACCTCTATGAAACAATGTTTTAGGCATTAGTAATTCATTACCCTATGATTAAATGAGGTATTATTTTCCGAAACGTGTGTTGGCAGCGCAACTAAACACGGTGTTGCCATTGTGAATATTTGAGCGGAAATGGTTGGTGAACTAACCTCGGTAAAAATATGTAAAGACAATGCTCAGTGCCATGTTTGAAATAGTTTTTTTACATACATACATACACATCACGCCTGATTCCCTGTAGAGGGGTAGGCAGAGATCACGGATCCCCATTTGTCCCGATCCTGACAGACCACTTTCGCTTCATTGACATTCATACATTCTCTAATACACTCTCGGCGGTTATAGGTACTCCTAACGTCACCTTTTTTCAATATAGCGTCTATCTGACTGTTACATATATGTCTTATTAGGCCGGCCCATACGTAACCGCCCTTCCACTTCACTCATATATATTCCTTTTGTCAATATATGGTTTTTTTAATTTGTACTTAGATCATAAAATAACTTTCAAAGAGAGCTTATGATGGGGCCTATTTTGAATAAAAATATTTTGACTTTTGACTTTGGTATATTAATTTGTTTTATTTGAGTTTATAGCTCTGCAACCAAAGATCGTTACAAATGAAACCTAATTCTGTTTGACAATGCTGTTTAATGTCACGTTGGCATGTCAGGCCTAATCAATAGTTAGGAATAGCTATACGATATGTTCTTTTAGATTAAAAATGGAATATTTGGAAACTATTTTTTAAGGTTATTTTAATATTTTACCTATATTATGAGACCTAAGGTTTTACATATGTACTTAATAGGTACCGTTATACATACATACTTTATTATTATTGTCATCTACGAGGTGCTAATCGTTCTTCATAATAAGTTCTTTAAGTGTTGCTTTTAGACTAAAAATGGAATATTTGGAAACTATTTTTTAAGGTTATTTTAATATTTGACCTATATTATAAGACCTAAGGTACTTTTATTAATACTGTTCGTCTTTTAATAGCTAGAACCATCGGTTACAGGTTGCCTATTGTCCAATTGATTGAGGATAAATACCCTAGTCTTTTAGTTGCCTCCTACGACATACCGGGAAGAACGGCAGTTAGTTAGCGTTCTTTTTTTTGTCACAGCGTGGGACGACACAGCCGCCTTAAAAGTTGTAATAAATTTTAAAACTTATATAATAAATTGGTACAATTATAAACGTATAGAAATTCATTCATAACATCATACTCTAAACAACATTCTATTCCATACGTAATTTTCCCTCACGCTACAATGTTTGTTCGGTACGGGGATACCATGTAGGCAATGTTTGCTTAGTTATCCGCTAATCTAACTGATGGCAGGTTGGCACACGATACAGAATGCCTGCCTCTAATTAATACCCGGCTAAATAAACACTATGGCATAATGAGTGACAAAAGTTACCATATTTAATAATACCATGTACATAAATGCATGTCCTTCTTTTTTTTTTTGTTTTTGGAAAACGTCGAACGTTGAAATTATAAGTAATGCTATGCTAATATTGTCATTAGCATAAACTAAATCTTAACAATAAATCTTATAAAACCATTGGGATTTCGTAAAGAAAAAGCTACACTTCTTCACACTTTACCCTCCGAGTCTACATATGAAATTTTGTCACCAATCCCCACCACTGTGCAAAGCAAAACGATAATTCAAATGAAGCTACCCAACAATTTGTCCGGCCAATTAAAGGCTGCACAGGGGTTCAAATCACCCCAATTTCCGGGGCATAGGCCCTTTGCGACACAGTTTACCCTAATTACGATGAGTGACCCCACTGTGCTAAGGGATGTGCTTATCTCGAGCATCTTTTGGTGATAAGTATGTGGGTTGATGGTTTGTCGGTTTGGACACACTGTGCAGTGTGTGAACTTTGTTTTTAGTTAATTTTTGTTTGTGTCATATCAGAATAATGCATTCATACCCATAATATAACATCGTGGTATTGATCTTATTGATATAGATAATTGGTAACAGGTATCTACTCCATCGCACTATAGATTCCATTGACCCCCTCTCCTATTCCCTAGTCCTTTACTCGCCTACAATATGCCGGGAAGAATGACAGCTAATTAGCATTCTATTGAAATCCCAGCTAACACGGGACAAACAATTTAACTTTTACTTTTTAATAGTGTAGGAACAAAATTTCATACATATACATTCATGTCCCTGTATCTGTTTCGGGGCGGACTGAACCGTGGATATGAAATCATCTCTTGGTCACTTATTAGCATGAATATTCGGGTTTTCATGTTATACAGCCCAATTGTTACAGGTTGCTAGCCCATAACCCTATACTAGACGCAAAGACTCGTGGCAGACGAGGCCATAAACGTGTGAATGCGACAGCGCATATCATTATCTCGCTCGCACTTACACTGTTTATGTTTATGCGAGCGAGATAATGATGTGCGCTGTCGCATTCACACGTTTATGGCCTCGTCTGCCACGAGTCTTTGCGTCTAGTATAGTCCCTCAATCGCCTCCTACGTCATGCCGGGAAGAACGGCAGTTAGTTAGCTTTTTTTTACATCGCACACTACTAGTACGAGCCAAATTGAATCTTCAATCCTTCATAAGTGTGAAAATATATGTTATAAACCTTACGCCTGCCGCCTACTAATTATATGCCTTTCCGCACTAAACCCGTCATAGCTGTCGTAAACAGTCGTTATATGAGGTCGCGGGTTCGAACCCGGATTCGCTTCTTTATTGGTCGAGGAATGCTATTCAAGTCAGAATAATGACCAACATTTATATATTGAGCTAAAGATAATAATTTAACTATCTGCCTTTCTTTAGGCTTGTGGTGAGAGAAGATTAAGGGAATTGGGGTAATATATCTTTTTTATAAATTATTAAAACTTTTATTTTTTTCTCTATATTACTAATTTTGTACATATAACACTTATATATATACACTCAATACACTGTAATACAATACTACTTATACACTATGTTAAGCGTGGTTATTTATAGTATTTAGTATGAATTAACTCTACAATTTAAGAGCATATTTGAGAAGTTTAATGAGTGTGAGTGAAGCAAGAGATTTGTCAGGATCGTTCCAGTTGACGATTAATACTCTCTGCCTATCCCGTTAGAGACGTGACCTGAATATATGTATGTATGTAATATAAAGATCGTAGAGCTGTTTGTATACTAGTATGTATGTAATTTTAAACATAGACACCCAAACTGTCCACCCCACACACATCATTCCTTACGCTTTTATTACATTTGCACACCCATACACATCCGGTAAACCTACTTATTAAGCGAAGGGCGACAATTTTTTATTACAATTAAGGTGCAGTAAGTAAATCTTAATATTTGATCGCCGTCTTCCTGTCGCATTGAAACGGTTAGTGCCCCTTGATCTTTGATGTGCTGTGCTGGTCTGGGATTAAGGAGAGTGTTGTCAGCTGCCTTGAAAATGGTTTCTAGGTGTTTAAAGGGATTTTTTGGATATGAATATCTTTATTATGATTATGTTATTTTTAGTGAGTTAAATACTTTTGTTTCATTATATGTAATAGTGATGATATTGTCTTGGGAACTTTGGATTTGGTGTGTATTGTGAATGTTTTTGTGCTGGAGGCTTCTTGGAATGAGTATATGCACTTTACATATAATTTTTAGTAGGTTGGAATTAAATGACTAAGAACTTTCTTTGGGTAATATTCCATACAAACATACACATCACGCCTGATTCCCTGTAAAGGGATAGGCAGAGATCACGGATCCCCATTTGTCCCGATCCTGACAGACCACTTTCGCTTCATTGACATTCATACATCTTTTCATACACTGTCGGCGGTTATAGGTACTCCTAACGTCACCTTTTTCAATATAGCGTCTCTCTATATTCCATTTATTTTAATTCTTTTACATACAACTAAGTCTGTAAAAAACTTAAAAAGCATGTAGTACACAATACATTAAGAAAAAGGTAACATACAGTAATACACACGTATTACAAAAGTCCTCAAACGTATATATAACATACAACTTTTATTCAACAAAGAACCTACAACCACCCATACCTCTATGAAACTATAGACACCATTTCGCAATACTTAGCACCTGTCTTCATAATTTTTTCACACTAGCTTCTCCAGTCATTAATAAAACATGATGCAGCCATCACCTAGTAATTCATTAGGTGGATAATTGACCAAAGAGGGCGGGGTTAGGCGTGCATAATTAACATAGACAAATTGCATATGTACTTATATACTTATGGACTCAGCTTTTATTAGATAGTCTGTAAGGGGACAGGTGGTGAATATATATGTGAACTCAGTTTTCACTAGATAGTCTGTAGCTACTACAGGTGGTGAATATAGATGTATGTAAGGCGTAGAATATTGTTTATTCGTAGTTATAAGGGAAGAAAAAAAAAATCAACTATTTTCGTCTTTTGAGCTGTGGTGAAAACCGGAATTTACGGTTGCGGAATTAAGTGTTCGAATACCGGAAATTGCTCCAAATCTTTACGATGATACTTAAATTTGTGTCAGTATCTTCACTCGTTATATTTTCAGCTATCTCTTCGATATTCAATCGCCGTACATAATATGTTGACCCAAACTAACCCAAACCCCACTATATAAAGCATCCTATCAGTACATAATCATTCTTGTACATATTTATTAACAGATTACATACAGATACATATGAAGACAACCTTCTTATTCGTTTGACATACGTGTATCTATGTTTATGCTACTTTGAACAACCTAATCTCCCTTCCACCTACCATATCTCCCTTCTTCCACACCAGGATACACTCTCCCCAGTTAACCAGGACGGAAAGTTTCACTTAATAGAAACCACGGTAATAAGCAAGGCTAATCGTGCACGCGCTTGCAAAAAACCCATATTGGATATGTCAAAGCTATGATTGATGCGCCCAAGCAAAAAGTTACGCTCTCGCCTCACGATTGCCTCGCAGGGTTGGCAAAAGATGGTTCAATAAATAGGTATAAAGATGTTCGAGGTTTTTTACATACATGCATTCATGGGCAGAGACTATCGGTCGCCACCTGGAACGATCCTGACAAATCTCTCTTGCTTCACTCACACCCATTAACCTTCTAATATACGGTTTTCTGTTTTTTACACTACGTACACCTGCCTTGAGAAGAGTGTCTGCAATTTGGAGGTACGCCCATCTTTAGAAGAATAACCCAAACTTGGAGTTTTTCTCTATTTCAAAAATTCCCTACTTCGGTAATTTTTATACGTTGAGGAAAAAAGTGAGGAATAGCAAATAGTAACGTTGGACACTATCTTTTGTAAAATTGGGTTCGGTTCGGTGGTAAAATATTTACTCTGTAATTTCGAAGAACATACATATATAGCTATGACTGAAGCAAAAGAGAAAATAATTGCTATTAAGTATGTGCTTAAGTTACACATCTTTTTAAGTAGGCTTTATTTGGCCATACTCATATAAATAATGTGATCCACTCTATAATAAATATCAATATAAAGACACGAATCTGACACCTTCGAATGAATAGTACTAACACAAAAAGTAATAACTATAAGACATTTTAACATTGCAATATTAGTTTTTTAAACAAGCAATTTGTGACAACCCTACCTCCAACGGAATGTCGGAGACACAGCCACCGTGATACGCGTTGATTGGCCCTAGGACCTAACTGGTCTGAACCTAATACACTCCGAAAGGGTACCTAAGACGATGTTTAGACAAGGGGCAAAATGCAAAGAGAACATAATATTTATACTAACAATAATGTTCTGTTATTCCTTATATTATAAATCAAAGCCATCGAAGTTGCTATGTAGTGGACATGAGACCTGTGTTCCGTTTGCCACAACAACACAATCAGCTTATTCTAACTAGCTCCCTTTACTTTACTGCGACAATATTATAAACAAGCCATATCTCAATTACTAGATAAGTTATTATTGTGTAAAGGAGTAATATGTTTAGTATTGTCAATGTTTTGTAGCCGTAAATAAAAATTATAGTTTGGAAAAAAAAGGAAATAATAAATAATTAAAACTCAAATGAGGTGTTTAAAAATTGTACACGCATATACTCGCGATCACTTTTGAGGTAGACATAACACCTTTAATGTTTAATACAACTATTGATGTATTCTTATGGTATTCAAATGTCATCGTAATAACTACTTACTAGTACATCGCACAAAAGATTCGCATATTGCTACGTAAATAAGTGTTTGACAGTAATTATTATGATTAATTACATGTAATGTAATAATGAATATGATTAATTTGGCACCTGATGTTTATTATTCTTTTCAACTGTCATTTTACTGAAGTTGAGTTTATTTATTATCAGATGTTTGGATGACTAAGTACCTATCACCAAGTACAGAAATATGTATATCATTGCTATATACTTTTATTAATTACGTATGTATGTATATAGTATAAGTTGGTAGTTTTGTGTACGTATATATTTTCGTGACATGTGTGCTTTTTATTCATGCATTAGTTTTTAATTCTTTCCTATTTTACGTAAAATTACTTAACAAAACACGAACATGTGTTAAATTATTTTAATTATACCTCCCGACTACGGCAATACGTAAACTTTTCGATAAAATCAAAATAGGTTTCCACCAAAAAGGATCTGTCGGAAATTGAAACTTTTTGTTCGAAACCGCTTCTGTTGCGAGCTTTTAGAAAATAATTGTTCCTACTCATGATCCTGTCAAAATTTAATGGGTAAATAGTAGCCTATAACCTCTAGGGTGTGTCGAGTAGTACTTCCACGAAAGGGAGGCGTTAATTCTCAATGCTAACCAATAATTACGCCATTAGCTTTCAATATCTATTCAATGGGCACTGGCCGTTTTTTACTACATCTTTTTCAACGCAAGAGGTTGTATATGTAATTATCCTCTTTTACGGTTGCGTTCCGATTTTGAATGTCATAATATTTTTAATGGTGCACGCGGTTCGATTTTGTTTTATTGAAATATTGTGATAAATCTTTGATCTTTTTCATTCTTCTATCATAATTTGTGAGAAAAAATGTACTGGCATATTTTTACTTTTAGTATAGTAGCTTGACTCGACTATTCGAATTGAATTAGGATTTCTGATCAAATCATATGTTCTATGATATATTCAATATTCTTAAAATTACCTACATACTTAATAGTAGTATACTTGTATATTATTATGTATATGATATTTCATATCATGTACGAGGCGTCTGTAGGAAGACTCGTGTATGACTAACGTATTGTAGAGTCAAAAAGTTATTCTTTATTAATATATATTTCTTTAAGTTAATTACATTATATATTTTTACTTACTCAATTCAATTAAAGAACACAATAATTTCCATACAAATGCCTTCGTTTTAGCATGTCCCTCCCCCATATATTGAGTCATTATCAAAACACAAACTGTGTAGACCATTCATTCGTTAACTGTACAAAAAAGGTAATTGCTTGTGGAATTTTTCATTACATTCTATTGCTATTGCCCCACGTGATAATGTTGTAGTTTAAACTAGTTTCAGGCAGTATATGTAACGGCTGGTACTGAAAAATACTTTGTAATACAGTATAATTCCAGATAATAATTCTAGAAAAAAATGCTACTCATTAAAATTTTACTTTGGGACGCTTAGTTACATAAAGTATTTTGTCGCATGCAATCAATTACGAACAAACATATACTCACGTCCTTTAATCACCGTGGGGATAAACTCGTCGGTAACATTTAGTAATCACCTTACAGAGGGATGAAAACCCCACTGAACCCTAATCCCTTATTCACCTTTTACAACAAAAAAAATTCTCTACTTAGCATCATATTCACCTCCTACAACTTGCCGGAGAAAAACACATCTAGTTAATCAATTAACTCTGACTACCCCGCCATAATAAAAAATAGAGTGTGTATATGCAAGTCGTGAAGTCTATGTTATGTTATTAATTTATTTCTTAACTCTCGACATACTAGTATAAGAGTACCAGTAACTTCCAACATTGCCCGATACCTATTCAGTCAGTAACACGAAGGGCACTCATATTCACTCGATGGCCGTTCGTCTGATATGAAAGTCGTGTGAACTGACACCTGGGCTAATGGCCTGATCCCAGATTAGCAAATGTACTCCTAACTAGATTAGGCATATATAATACATACATAGTACATATATTAGAACATATACAGATCAAATTGGAGACATTCTTCTCAAAGCGGGTGTACGTGGTGTGAAGAATAAAAGAGCATGTATGAGAAGGTTAATGGGTGTGAGTGAAGCGAGAGATATTGGTCGTTCCAGGTGACGATAATATCTGCCTATCTCCTTAAGGACGTAGAGGCGTGAATATATGTATGTAAACACATCACGTCTGTTTCCCTGTAGAAGGGCAGGTAGAGATCACGGACAAACTACACTCGGCTGTTATAGGTACTCCTAACGTCATCTTTTTTTCATTTATCCCTAGCCCCTTAGTCGCTTCTTAAGACATTCTTTTTACGTCCCAGACTAACACATATCTTCTACAACATTGTTATATTATTATCACAAAGCTTACACCTGTCTAGGGCACAACACTATCAACAGAGGTTATATCGATAATATTGTTTTAATGAACATGTAGTGAAGGGTTAATCGATATTGGCTGTTTGGATTGTTTCCTTGTCTGCGTATGATTACGATAAATAAATAAGGTTTTTATATCCTTAATCAACATGTCATTATGACACATAATGAATACATATAAATACGTCACGCCTGTTTCTTTACTGAAGGGTAGGTAGAAATAACAATAGATTTTTGTTATATAAACGTTTATATATCTGTTATACTCGTATAAATAATTGGCGATTGCAAACAAAGTAACATAACTATTTTTTTCAGTTCCCAACAAACTATTTAAAGAGAACCCTTGCATTTCATGCAATTCATGTTATTTAATCCCCATCGGGGTGGACAGAACCTTGGTGAGACGATAATATCATCTAGGTCAACCTTTAGCATCAATATTAAGGCCATATATAGTAAAATAAATAAATATATCTAAACTACCTTAACCCCTTACAGCAAGTAGCAACGCCGACAGTCGTAAAGAAGATCCTGAGACTCAAGCAAGAGAACCCGGGAATGTTCGCGTGGGAGATTCGAGAGAGATTGCTGAGCTCCAGAGTATGTGAGCCGCACTCCATTCCATCGGTATCTTCTGTCAATCGGATATTGAGGAACAGCGGCCTCGCGTGGAATGAGGAGGACGGGCCTAGGAGTGCGCATGGTAAGGGTTAATAAATACATACGTAAACAATTATAGTTTTAAGAGATTCGCGATTTATACTCATGATTAATAACTAACGGGACTTATCGCGTACGTTTATTATTTATCATAAATATGCATTTAGGTTTGTTAATCTCTTTTGAGGTGGAGAGAATATTGGAGATTTAGTGTGTCCTAGGTCACTTTTTAGCATAAATATTCGTAATATTTGGGACACTATTACACAATCTGAACTAATCCCTTGCTAAGTACATTTAAGACTTGTGTGAAGGGTACTATTAAACATTTATTAAAGAAGTAAAATATATTTATCTATACATAATAAGTATATTATACTTATTATGTATATATAAATACATATATAATCAATGACTAGACTGGAAAGCAAAAGAAAAGCGAAGTTCTTAACTCTGCCTCCACCGGGAATCGAACCCGGGACCTCACGATTAGCGTTCAGGCGGCTAACCGTTCGCGCCACGGAGGTCGTCAAATCATATTAAAATTGCGTGCAGGGATACGGTAAAGTCGATCGTAACTTTAGCAGAATAAGAGAACAAATTCATTTCCGAATCGACAACATGTTTGGGAAATTTCAATTCGTATTATTAAGTATTTCGGTTAATTCTAAAGACACTGGCATTTTATTTTTTCTAATGGCTTTTTGTGTTTGTAAGACTAATTCCAACGGAACATATATTATAACAAAAAGAGTATGCAGTCATATTATCAGCGGACACTTATGCAAATATGTTGCTGTCCCTTTAGTTAATATAAACAATACTTAACAATATTATTATATAAAAATATGTGCTAGTAGGTATGTAAGTTTCGTATAAGTAACTTAAAACCCAATTAAACGACAATAAATTATAAAGCAATTACCTAATTATGCAAATGAGCATTTTATACAAACACAAAATTATGTTAATCACAAAACAAACTCGTCGAAAAGTCACAACATTGTCACGAATCATAATCAAATAAAAATAAAATGGCGGCACGTAGCAGCTGTCAAACGGCCGGACATAAATCCAAGTTTTATTTTTATTAAAATGCCTATTCCGCACAAAGCACCCGAAAGCAGGTGCCTACTAAATAGTTTTAATTTAATTACAACAAAATAGGCCAGGAATTAGTATAATTAATTTGTTTGGTGACAACTAACATTTGTGTACATCAACCGATTTAAAGTGCGCGTATCCGCTGCCGTCCATTTTTTAGTTTTAATGTTTCCGAGACCTTTAGTTTGTTCGTCTTGGCATTCTTATGGGCGCTTTTTGTTTACGAAATCTGTGGACGTATTAAGGGTAATCTGTGTGAATGATTCCTTTATGGCACCTTGAATTTCTTTGTTATTTTATTTGGAGGATGTATCTTTAAACACTAGTGCTTTGATAGGGTTAATAATTACGTTCCGAATCGGTATCCAAGAAATATGTACAAGCTTGTAACAATAATAGTATCTCTTTCGAAATAGGAGTTGAATTACTAACTTAGGTAAAATGCGATATTTACTTCATATTCACTATTAATAGTCATCGTAACAGTAACTTTACGATGTATTCGAAATGTATTTCCTAAATATACTTAAAAAAAAAGATAATTATACATTCACACCTTTAAATCCAGGGGGTGGCTGGTATCGTGGAGAATTAAAATCTCATTGGCTACGTTAAGCATTAAATAAAAGTTCCAAATTTTACATAGGGCGTTTGGAAACTTGGACGTAGGTTTTTTTATCATAACATAGTTAGCCTAATATTCACTCCTAGACTCTTAACTACTTACGACATGCCTGAAAGAAATCACTTCCATTCTATGAACATCCAGAAAGTCAAGCATGTATAAGAAACCATGAACCGGTTGTTTATAGGAGCGAAAAACTATAAAATAATAACACGTTTGGGCGACGAGAACCGTTTCAATATTTCATGTTCGCCACTCAATACATCGCGGTATGCCCTTGCTCATGATAATTCAGTGGCATTGCGAATGTTTCTTTGGCTAAAAAGCTCAGGACTCAATAAATAATTCAGTGGGTAAACACCTTTGGAGTTTTGTGCGGCGTCAGTGGTGGATTCAGTTTTTGTGGCGCTCACGTGTTAAATATAATATTGTAGGACACTTACGCCAATTGAACTAGTCCCTTGCTAAGTACGTTTAAGACTTGTGTTTAGGGTACTAGTCAACGTATATTTAAGAAATATATAATTATTATACATGGATAAATGCTATAGCATACATAATCAACAACCAGACTGGAAAGCAGAAGAAAAGCGTAGTTCTTAATTCTGCGTCCATCGGTAATCGAACCAGGGGCCTCACGATTAGCGTTCAGTTGGTTAACCAATCGCGCCACGGAGGTATAAATGTGCTTAATATTTCATTCATTATACTTGTTAAGAACTTTTGCTAAGATGCTTAGATTAGTCTATGGAAATATAAAGTTACACGTTCCGAGTACAATGTTCTACAAAAATTGCGATGCATAATTACACAATATGTCATATACAAACGCTTCACGACTTATGTATACATTATAGCGAGGTATTTGGAGGCTTGAGTGCCCTTCCCCGAAATTTCGGATACATGTTAGGTGTGAGCAACTCTAAGCCTGCGTTTCACTAGATAGACAGCGCCCAATGTGATAGGTAGTGAACCGTATTGCTATAGTATTATATTATCTGTGGTATTGCTCTATATACAGGCATTGGCTATTACCTTCCCCGAGGGATATGCAGGTTTCCCCACGATGTTTTCCCTCACCATTAATATCTGTAGTTCGTATATTAATTTAAAATGAGGTATTTCTAGGGAAGTAACAATTGTTATTATGTTAAAGGGCTACATTTTGTTTTATTCATCTATATTAAGGTCTGAGTACACTTCACCAAAAATTTAGACGTATTATCTGTTTTATGGGAACACAGTCATGTAGTGTGTATATAAATGTCAATGTTTAAGCGATAAATATGATGACACACTACATTGGTACGCTTTCGAAGATAAGAACTAATGATAGTGTTTATTCACGATATACTCGTTATTGTTTTATGTTGATTTTGTATGTTTTTTTATTAAATAATATTTTTTATTTATTTTCAGACACGTACCAGCCTTCAGACCTTCAGCCGAACATGATAGACTACATGAGTCTCAAGACCTCGTTACCCCCCAGTCATTTACCACCAAACCCCCACTACTTCGCCCACTCCGCCATCAGGGTGCCTCCCCCTCAGTCAGACCTATACGACAGACGGCTAGCAACCTCTTGGCTTTTAGCCAACCAAGAAGGTTTGTTAAAACCGTACCCCGTGTCACCATGGCAACGACTAATGTTACCATACCCTGACGCTAAAATATTCGCGCCATACCCGCTCAGTTTAGACTTGAATAAGAACGAGGATGTGAAATCCGATTCAGAGCACATATCAGTAGCCAGTGACGATAGTAGGGATAAAAACGAAGAGAAAACAGGCGTGGAAGAGAAGAAAAAGAATCCCTATTCCATTGAAGAGTTGTTGAAAAAGCCCGCTAAAATGAACAAGAGCTTGGCGTTTTTCAGCCAGCCAGAAAACGTTATAGAGTATCGAGAAAAGAGTTCTAGTAACAGAAGCTCTCCGGCCAGTTACTGTTCCACACAGAGTTCTAATGACAGTTTTTCTGAGCCTATGACGTCAGAGATCAAGGCGGGAAATTGAACAAGATGGCGACTCTAGCTTTTTCTAGTCTAACGAGATATGATGTTCTCGATCTTTTTATTAAGTACCCGTGCTGGTTATTAATGGGATAGCGTGTTCTAAACATACATACGTACGACTCAGACCCTTTCGGTATGGACAGAACCTCGGTGACATGATTTGGTCATCTTTACCTTGGTATGGGGCTAATATGCGAAATTTGATTAATTTCTGATAAAGTGTCTCATAGTTTTTCGCTTTTAACAACACGAAGAAGAAAAGCAGCTATATAGGATTCTTACGTCCATGACTAGCACGAAACATATTTGAAACAGATTTTGAAATGTAAACTCAGTTAATATTTCAATTTTGAGCCCGTAAAATAAGGATGTTATTGCGTATGTATTAATTCCATATATAGTAGGTAGGTAATTGAAGTTATCCATTGTGGACAGGGAAGTTGTATTTTAATGTTGGCACACTGAAATAATATTAATTATTTCAAAATCCGGATGAGAAATAATATTCATTTAAATAATAAAAACTCGGTATCTCACGTTTTGTTTACTTTAATAGTCATTTAATAAGTAGTACCTACAATTACAATTATCAATATCATCATGATACATATTACTATACGAAGACACTGACTACTACCTAACTTACTAAGTATTCCAATAAAAATAATACTCATTGTATATAGGTCATTAAATATTATCAATAGTCCATAGTTAATGTTATTGTACGTAGAATTCATGTAAATATATGTTTAAATGTAATTTATTTACAAGTTTGTAACGTAAAGAGAATGCTAGTTGTTTTTCAACCTATCCTAAAATAGACACAGCTAATTTTATTTCTTTTGAAGTGAACAGGACTATAAGACATAATATCTTCTAGGTCACTTTTAGCATAGCAAATTATATGGAACATTGTTCGATACAAATATCGAAATATCGGGAAGAAATTCAGATAGTTAGCATTTTAATTACGTTCCAAACTATCTTACTGAAATCTAGATAGATATAGGGAATATTGTATTGATGATTTTCTGTTTTTCATTCCATACTAAAACTTGTAGATATAAAATTGTAAAATAAAGACATAACAGAAGAGCATGTATGAGAAGGTTAATGGGTGTGAGTGAAGCAAGAGAGATTTGATCATTCCAGGTGGCGATTGATAGTCTCTGCCTATCCCGTTAGTGACGTAGAGGCGTGAATATATGTATCTATGTTATTCCCTAAAAGTACATTTAAAGTTTCCTGGTCCATTCCCTTAGTCATGTTTTACAAGATCTATGATGTAGTTTTAAACCTTGTCCAATAGTATGAAGTATATAGAATAGTTTAAAATAAGGAATTGTAAATGTATGTATGTATTCTGTGATAGATTCCACGATTTTATTGTTAATATAATATTTTAGTATAAAATTAACACCACCTTTTAATTAGTATGAATATAAGTAACTTATCAGTAATGTATGTTTAGTTGTAATTAAAATAGTTGTACATATGTTACTCGTAAATACACTTCATGGTTACAATCGTCTAAAGAGATAACAGTACCTTAAAATTCAACCAACATCTAGCTATTTAGTTAAGCATTTGTCACAGCATTCTTGTGATAATCCGTTGAATTTTTGTTGGTTTTCCGATAGAAAGAATGAAATACACTATATTGAAGTCCCGACATAGTAAGGGTACACAATTTTACTTAACGTAAATAAGTTTCGTAACTGTAATACTTTTTGGAGTTTTAAGCAACGATCTTTAGCATCAAGAAAGTTATGCAGAGCTGACGTTTCGTCAAATCAGTAGCCAATACAAATAATAATAAATCAATTGAATTATACAATATACAAATCTATTGGCATACATACATTTAAAAAAAGCATATAGTGTCACAAACTTTTGTTCTCTTAAAACTTTAAAAAATTAAAGGCATATGAAAATTAGTAGTTCCTAATATTTGACTACTGGATCAGCAAAGTTTTTACTCTCGCTGTCTTCACTTACTATAAAGTGTAATTTTAGCACTTAAACTTTGAGTAATACTTAAACATTGTAAATAATTTATTGTTCATATACAGTTCAATGTTGTAATGTAAATAGAATTTCTTTATAGTTTTAAGTCACACTGTCTAGTTAAGTAGAATTTAGAGCACGTGAATTTAATAAACCAAAATTAAATTATATCCTTGTTTTATTTACAAATGTGTAATTTTAACGCCGCAATCTAAGACACATACAAAAGATATTTGCCAGGATCATTCCAGATGACAAACGACAGCCTATCCCGTTGGGGACGTAGAGGCTTGAACAGTATGTATGTTAATTTAGACTTGAATAAACTGCAACCAGTTTCCTTAAGTTGTAACAGATAATTAAGCTGTTTTTATAGGTATTTCTGGATATTGTGTACATTATCCTAAAATTCACAGTTGTTATCTACCATGCAAAGAACCAAGGTAATAGACATAGTCTATCGCTGTTGTAAACTGAAGTGGCAGTGGGCCGGCCACGTCTGTCGTAGAACCGATGACCGCTGGAGTAAAGCGGTTCTAGAGTGGAGGCCACGTCTCGGCAAACGTAACGTAGGACGCCCCCCTGCTAGGTGGACCGATGACCTCAAGAAGGTTGCTGGTAGTGGCTGGATGAGGGCCACGAAAGATCGTCTTTTGTGGCGTACCCTTGGAGAGGCCTACGTCCAGCAGTGGACTGGTACAGGCTGATTGATTAGATTGCCAGATAGCCAGCACCCGAATTGTCAGTTGTTGCTCCGTGTTGCCGTGTAAATCAACTTACTATTCCGAAGAATGTTACGATGTTTTCCCTCACAGTAAAAGTGGTGTTTAACAAGAACTGTATGGTTAATACCTGTATAATAACAATTTACAATCAGTCGTGTATGGTGCGTCAACAAAGTTGAAAATACAAATAATTATTTTCGGCTGAATATTTAGTCAATTGTGATGCCAAACTGACTAAATATGTTCGCTTTGGGATAAGCTTTGGATCCTCAACTGGAACGAACCGAAGAACAAGGATGAGAAGAATGGGAGCTTCCATTTCGTTTTTCTTCGGTTGTAGCGGCTGGCGGCGTTGCATGGTGTAACCATGGCGATGGAATAACAAGAAGTTCAAACGCCGTGGCATCAGTGTTTGTACTTCAGCCGACATAACCTTAGTGGTGAATGGCTTAATAAAGAATAAAAAAAAACAATTTACAATTTTATTCATTTGTTGTACACGCTTTTTTGTAAGTATTATATCTATGTACCTATTTACATAGTCATCATGCCCGTTTCCCTATAAATGGGTAGGTAGAGATCAGAGATAAATAATATAACAAACACGTGGTTTCAAAGTGGTCATAGAATTAATACCGCCACATTTGTGGAGGTGGACACCCGAATTTCTAACTATCCCTCAAGGGTTAATGGTCGTAAAACTGTTTACTATTGTGTTTAATAATTATTCCGTGCCTGATAGTGAAGCTACATATATATACAGTACTTACTACAACACTGTAGTATTATATTATCTGTGCTACAACTAAAAAGATAACAGTGTTACACTTTCAACTTTTGTCCACAGATGGCGTTATTTGTATTCATAACATGGAAGGGATCATTTTAAAATTCATCACCGACTCTTTACGTTTTTCATTAAACTTGATTCTTACATACATAACAATTGTAATATAAAATTTCTTTACATAACCGTATATCTTTAAACTACGGTTAAAATAATGATAAGTACGCCAATCGCGAGGTCACGGGTTCGATTCCCGGTGGAGGCAGAGTTAATTACACCTTCAGCTTTTTAGTCTGGCTGGTCGTAGATTTATCTATATATTAAGTATATATTTCTTAAATATACATACGTTGACTAGTACCCTTAAAGTCTTAAATGGATACTAAGGGGCTAGTTCAATTGATGTAAATGTGTCCTATTTATTATTATGATCTAAAACAAACATAAAACGTAATTATAGTAAGCTGCCATTCTTGTCAGTATGTTTAGAAGGTGCCGTATGTCAGTCGACAAATTTGTTCGAGTTGTTGATAATATTTTTTATAAAGTTTAATGACTATTTATTTAAAACTATTATTCAAATACTATTACACAAATTTCCAATGCGGTATAATTATTATTATTTATGTTAATTTTCCTTAATTCTATCCTCTTATAGTATAAAAATAAACAATTACAATATATTGAAAATAAAATAAATTAATAATAGTAAGCATAACACAAAAAAAAACAATAATTCATGTATAACTTATGTTATTATATTATATTGCATACTAAGTTCGACTATAGTCCCTATTATATGATAAACTTTTTTGGGTATTAGTTAACGAATATTATGGAACTTTAAATCCAAAAGATAAAATACATAAATATCTAATCAACTTTTTGGGTTGACCAATATTAACGAAATTTAATATTAAAAAATGTAACAATAAAATACATATTAATACAACATAAATTAGAGCATTATCCTTGACTGTACATCCACTAAGAATTTAACCCGGTACCTAAAGTTTCACTCTGAAGTAATGTTAGCCATTTTGCGCTATTAAAGTAGTAGTTAATAACTCTAAAGAGCACTATGATTTTACATGCTAAAGAGATAACAGGACGTATAACATGTGTTTTATTTGTATCGATAGATGGCGGTTGTTGCAATTCTAACATAAAATCGGTTTAATTCATACAAAATATTTGACATACCTTTATGGTTTCTCATACTGTCTCAAATATAATATAAATTAATTTTTAGGAACCGTAGTTTATACGGTTTCAAATTTGCTTTGTTGTTTTTTAATGTTCCATACCATAGATATAAGAATACTACATACTTAAACATTACATTACGTGCAAATAGAAGTAAGATGTAATTTATAATATTAGAGACAATGAACTAGTTTAGTTATGAATATAGAAAACCATGAGTTCATACAATCTATCCAGATAAATTTATTTCATGTATAAATAAAAGAGTTTTAAGGCGAAACAACATTAATATATTCATTTATTATTTAATTTCGCGGCTCTTATTATACAATGATTAAGACACACCGTGAAGGCAAAAATTAATACAACATAATTTTTTTTTAAAGCATTTTAATAAGCTATTCACCATTAAGGTTATGTCGGCGAAAGTACAAAAACTGAAGCTACGGCGTTTGCACTTCTTGTTATTCCGTTGCCATCGGCTACAACCGAAGAAAAACGAAGTTAAAGCTCCAATTCTGTTCTTCCTTGTTCTTCGGTTCGTTCCAATTAAGGGTTCAAATATAATCCCACAGCTATTATACTTAGCCAGTTGGGCATCACAATTGACTAAATATTCTGCCGAAAATAATTATTTGTATTTTCAACTTTCACTGAGCTGCTGACTTTGTTGACCAACCATAGACAACTGATAAAACTTTTTGTTTAAAAAAGAAATGCGCTACTTGTGTTTGGTAAAACAATCGTACTTATGCAACATGCAAACATTGTAGAATACTGTTGCACATCACATCACATCAAATAACAAAACATCCACTCTATATATTTCTTAGAATTTACTGTACATTTGCAAATGTATATTGAAAGTATAATGAGACTAGAAGATTTAATTCATTAATAAGTTTTCATTTAAACTATCAGTATGAGTGCTGAAGATTTTCCTAATCCTGAGGATTTAGCTAAACAAGTAAGTTTCTAACCTCTATATTTATTATAATATAAGTAAATTAGTTACAAATGCACACTATAGTTATTATAATAGAACTATAACACCCTTATTCCTCAACCAGATAAGACGATTCTAAAAAAGTTACTATGGTCTTGAATGAAGTCCACTTTTAGACAAAAGTTACAGTCATTTCATCAAATTACTTAATATACAATAATAAGTTGTTAAATCCGTGGCCTCCTAAAGGCTTTGGAATTTCTGTTCTTACCATTTACAATCTGTAAATGTGTGTAGTATAATAATATTTCTTTATATAACTCAATAATTATTCTATACTGTAATGGTGAGCAAAAAGATCATGAGGAAACCTGCCTGTGCTTCGAGTGACCCATATCTAACATGCCTTCGAAATTTTGGAGAATGGTGCTCAAGCCTCTCACTACCCAGCCACAATAAAAAGGGAGTGTGTATACACAAGTTGTGAAGTGTATGTTATGTTTATTCTTCTTTCTTTCAGTTAGAAGAAGTAGAAGCATGCAGCGCCATCTATGGTTCAGACTGGTCAGTGGACAGTGAGAGTTGTAGGACATACAGTTGTAAAATATTAGAGAATAAGACCTTAGCAATACTCACTGTTACTATGTTACCGGGCTATCCTTCCCTCTGCCCACCCAAATATGAGATCTCTGCACCAACACTGGACCGGGAAACCAAGAAAAGGATACATAGGGAACTAGATCAGGTTTATTTGTGAGTTTTGTTCTTGTTGTGTATCATAGTGTTATTTTTGAGTATTCCAAGACTCAAGATGAATATACATGTATATATACATATACACGTTGTACCTGCCTTATTGAGAGGTAGGCAAAGATATCCATACACTGCTGCATAGATGCTCAACATTAATGAAAAACAGCCCTGTCTATTCCTCAGTAAAATAATTAAGACCATCGCAAATCTGCATTATTGATTAACTACACCCTGAAACCATTATCATTTGCATTCCAAAGACTAATAACTCAAATCAAGCTTGCTTGTTTTAGATGACCATTATAAGTTTAGTATTCTTATATCTGTGTTT
Organism: Leucoptera coffeella; assembly: GCA_030578115.1. Lineage (NCBI taxonomy): Eukaryota > Metazoa > Arthropoda > Insecta > Lepidoptera > Lyonetiidae > Leucoptera > Leucoptera coffeella. The sequence goes on from JAMBLF010001119.1 coordinate 27,755, forward strand.
ATAACTAGCTGTTTCTCATGACTCTTTAATACTAAACTTCAATATCTTATATACATATTGAGTACTTTATTATTATTATTAAGGTCCTATGTCCCCCAGATGGGGCTGAGGGCATTCACAGTGCATCTTGATCGGTCTTGGGCTTCGCACTTGACTTCATTCCACATCTTTCCAATGGCCGCTGACACCGCCAGGATTGCTTAGGGCGGCCACTCTTCCACTAATATATTGAGTACTTACTATTTCATATTTCCCTTCATTTCAGAGACAATATGGGTGAGAGTGTAGTCTACCAATGGGTAGAGAAAGTGCGCGAGATCCTCAGGGACTCAGTGGCAGAACAACACAAGGAACCCTCGCCTAAAGTGGCAGAGATATGTGAAGAGGTTTCAAAGGTAATTGTGTTGCATAGTAAAGTAGGAGGTGGCTAGAACCTTGTGTAAAAGGTCTCATATAACAAAAGATATCCGTTAGAAACTTTCTTGTACCTTTATGGGTTAGATAGACTTGTTCAATTATGGCCTGGTATAATAAAATATATGTAAATAGACATTAGTATGATAAGTACATATTTAGAGTCATTAGTAGACATGTGTGTATGTGTTCCTTTCACCATTAAAGTATGTAAATATCTGTAGCATTATCTATGTAGGAATTGAATGCCTACAATAATATATAAGCAAAAAGGATATATTCCTTTCGCAGAGGCTTAAGCAATCACAACATAGCACTATAGTGCTATTCAATGCGTCTGTTCTATTCAATTTAGTAAAAGCAACCAAAAACCAATCTATCCATTTGTGAAGCCTGTGAAGACACTAAGTTACTTATGGTCTTATGTTGCGAGCTATGCTAACTAGTACTTGCTATTCTATGCTAGTAGTACTAGTGCTACTAACAGTAATGTGATGCAAAATGTCCTATTGGAAAGTAAATGGGAAATTCACGGAGCCCAATTCACTCAACTAAAACCTATATCTATCCTTGTAAATGCTAAGAGTAGCCTACATATACCTACTATGTACCTTTATATGTTAAATCTTCCAGGTGAACTTAAACTGTCCCCCGATCACGCATGGAGATGTGATCACGGATAGGAAGAGCTCTTTCCAAGGGCACGCGGCCGAGGTGCACTCGCTTGAAGACGTCAAGTAAGTATCTTAAACGTATATCAATCATGATTAATAATTAACGGGACTTATCGCGTAAGTTTATATATAATAAAATTACCTTTTATTAACCCGACGTTTCGGCTACGTTGCAGTACTAACTTACGCGATAAGTCCCGTTAATTATTAATCATGAGTATAAATCGCGAATCTCTTAAAACTTTGTATATCAATCAGTCTATTGCAGTCCACTGCTATACATAGGCTTCCTTATATGCCACAATACACGATCAATTGTGGCCCTCAGCCATTGAAAGGTATATAATTATGATAATATTTAGGACACTATTACACCAATTGAACTAGGCCCTTGGTATGTTCAATTAAGATTTGTTTTAAAAGTACTAGTCAACATACATATATTTAATTGTTTTTTAATATTCATATGAAAATACTTGTTATATATATTATATATCGTTCAATACATATAAGGCATTCACAATCAACGTCCAGACAGGAAAGCAGACGAAAATCGTGATTCTTATCTTGCTCAGTTTTTAATAGGTATATATTACGAGTTATTTAGTATCTAAAAATCTGTCAACCCTGAAAGGTATATACCGTTTATGTCAAATTTTGTATTATGAGCGCCACAAAATATAAGCGTTTATTTATTTAAAGTTCCTACAGAATACATATAACTCTATTATACAAAAAGAATTTTGATAATTATTATGAATACTAATAACAGAAAATTGTAACAATCATAATGCTTTTCCATAATGCTTTTAAAGGGATTATTTAAATCATAAATAAAAATAATAAAATAAAATTCCCTTTATTCACACTAGACGCAGTAATTCATATAGACAAATAGAGAAAAGTATTAATTATATAATAATTTACATTAATGGAAACAAGCGTACAAGGCAACCCCGCATCAAATCATAGTTTTAACAATTCCAGAACAGTCCTCCACACACTAAAACAGAACAAGAAAATAGCGAACGCCTTCCACAACATGTACGCCTATCGCATTGAGAAGGCGTCCCCTAACAAAAAGCCCCTCATCCTGCAAGACTGCGATGATGATGGAGAGGCCCACGCTGGTGGTAGAATGCTGCACCTGCTCCAGATCCTGGACCAGAGGAATGTGCTGGTCGTGGTGTCTAGATGGTAAGGGATTTTTCTTATGAAATGAAATGAAAATCTTTTTATTCAATATAAGGATCGTAAAATCACTTATTGAAAGTAAAAAAAAAAAATTTTTTATTAAATATGTCATTAATATACACTAATTATTAAAATAAATCAAATTAAATTAATAAAACTAATGGCACTTCGTAAAAAAAAATCTCAGCAGAGAAGAAGTGCCAAGAAACTCTGCAGACAATACACAACAATAATAAACAAATAATAATATAATAAATAATATTAAATAATAATATAATAATAATATAATATATACACAACAATAATAATAAACAACAACAATAACAATAGACATACATAGTTTTAATAATAATTCATTAGAACATGATCAAAGCTTCACATTCAACAAATAGTGTTTAACAACAAACTTAAGGGGAGTCCCAATAAGAACTGGAACGGGAAGCCATGACCAAACAGTACACTTAGTAGTTGTTCTTTGGTCCCATGATATCTGGGATGTAAAAAATATGTTAACTAGATGTTCTTACATAGGCCAAATCTAGTAATGCGTTTTAGCACTAACACAGTTCAATATTAGATTAATTGTAGTGCTAAGTTGGTAGTGGATTAGCAAAAGAGTCAAATTTCGCTTTAAAAATGGCGACATTTGTCATTTTTGCTAATCCACGACCAAATTCACACTATTACTCATCTGATATTGAACTGATATTTTGCAAATATTTGTTATTCCAGTACCAAATTCACACTATTCATGATCTGATACTTTGCAAAAAAACTATAGTGGACCTGGTATATTGTACGAGGCGACGAAGGGACGAGGGGTAAATGGAATCTATTGGGCGATGGACTATCAACTTGTCACAAATGTGTCATTTGACTTATCGATCTCAATATTCGTACTAATAAGTGACCAAGGAGTTAATTTCATATCTCCAATGTCCAGAATGGCATGAATGTATATTTGTATAACATACAAATATGGTTAGGCCAATGGAAATGAAAGTTGCGCTTGTTTACATAAACAACAAGTCGTTTTCCCTTTTAAGTACATAGTAAGTCTTTCTGACATTGTTATAATATATAAACATATATTAACGCCTCTATCATTAACGAAATATGCAGACACTATCAATCGCCACCTGTAATGACCCTTACAAATCTCTTGCTTCACTCACGCCCATTAACCTTCTCATACATGCTCTTCTGTTCTTAACACTACGTACATCCGCCTTGAGAAGAATATTGTTATATGTATGTCTCATGATTAATAACTAACGGGACTTATCGCGTAAGTTTTTACATAATAAATTTATCTTTATTAACCCGACGTTTATTAATCATGAGTATAAATCGCGAATCTCTTAAAACTATAATATGTATGTCTTACAATTTTCAGGTATGGCGGAATCCAGTTAGGACCAGATAGGTTTAGACACATCAACAATGCGACACGGCAAGCCTTAGAACAGGCAGGGTTAATAAAAAAATAAACTACATACTACAACATAGTATAATTATGGAGGGGTAGGCAGAGATCACGGATTCCCACCTATATCAATCTTGAGAAACCACGTGCATCATAGATACTCATAAACCTTATACACACTCGGTGTCCGTGATCTCTGCCTACCCCTCTACAGAGAAACGGGCGTGATGTGTATGTGTAAATATGTATATACTCAGTATAGTTTAACTCAGTTGTTGGGCCTTGACTTTGTATCAGTGGGTACAGGGTTTAAACCTCGCAGTATGTACCAATGGAAATGAAGTTTAATGAATTTCTATGTATAGTTTCGTGCATCGAATACTACGGTGAAGGAAAACATCGTGAGGTATACAACCTATTCCTTCATTCAATGTTCTGACTACCCCAAAAGGGTTAACTGTCTTAAGCTTATGAATATATGTATGATATTATAGTTAATTATAGCTTTGATTATGTTTTGTTAAAGTTAATATAAATTAACTGAAATTCTGATTTTGTACATTAATGTATATTTGTATATAAATATAAGATGTACTTTGTACTGACTTTTAATTGTAATAAAATACCTAAATACAAAAGCGTTGTTTCAATTATGGCCCCTTCTAGTTTAGGACACAAAAGAATTCAAACTAGGTGCCGTTCTTCCCGATTTATCGTATGAGGCAACTAAGGGACTACGGGCCAATGGAATCTGTTGAGCTATGGGCTAGCAAACTGTCACCAATGTTCTAGGGGCTAGTTTAATTGGTGTAATAGTGTCCTACAATATTATTATTTATGACTTGTGTTAGGGGAACTGTGGGGCTAATATCGATGGCAGCAAAGTGTATAAAGACATCTACAAAAACGCAATTTTACAGGGGAGCGAAAAACGTGAAAAAACGGTGTATTTTCTAAACCATTCATACAATGTTTATGAAATTTTCAGGAATGGAATTTAATATTACTATTTATTTAATATTATTGAAAAATCATTATATTTGTTTGTAGTTTTTGAAATACGGTACTTGTTTTATTTTACGCTGTATTATAGAATCAAGCAATAAAGACAACTGACTGATGTCTCTATTTACATTGTAAATTCAATAAACTTTTTAATACAAAATAAACACGTTATTTGCAATAAAAACCATAAAAATATGTATAAAAACTAATTAAACAAATAAATTATATATCGTCGTAAAGACAAAATAATATTTTCTAGCCAAATAATGCAGATGTCTTTAGTAACACTGGAATGTTTAAACACGTCTTTATCTACTTCATACTAATATACATTAAACTCAAGAAATATTATTATGTAATAACAATCATTTACCTGTAAAATCAAATATATTATTGAGATTCAGTTAAAGTATGGCATTCCTATTTATTTTAATTGTTTTAGTGCTACATTAGGGGTTTTTTTCGCTAACTTAAACTTTAATTAGGACTATATTTGATTATAGTTTTTATTTTTATACATTACATTAAGTATCTTTCTTATTCACGTAGAAAACAAAATAAAAATTTGAATGTAAGTAAACGAAAATGTATGAAATAAAATAGTCTAGTAAGTCTTCTCGTTTTGTCTTAATCACAAAGTAGGTTGAATAGGAACTAACATATTCATCAGTGTCAACGTCTCCTTCATCACCTAGACCATGTTTTAACTCCTTAAATAAGTTGTGATCAGATGGCGGGATTAGATTTTGCAAACACAAATACAATCATTGTACATAGCAGTCGTGATTGATATTCCTGCATTATAAGAATTTGAGAGTTCCAATGGAATGGTTTCATTCTGCTGAGACCGTGCCTTTTTTGCAACATTCAATGATCATAGACATTTCATCTAAATATCTAAATCGTAATTTTAAGATATCATGTCCGACTTATGAGGTTGTACCAATGTTTCGCGTACACCAAGTCATGGGTTTTTTAATCATGTGTAGGTACTGTTCAAGAAATTTTTGAAGTTCAGTATTTCGGTTTAGCTCACTTCAATGAAATAGCATAGGGTTCATTATTGAGTTTACTCCAGCAAACGCAGGTGTACCATTCTAGTGACAGAAAATCTGTTTAGTTTTAGAAAATTAATGCATAGACTCTGTCTCCTTCTTGTTATGTATGACCTTTTTCTAAAAAGCGATTGCAAATACGAATATGTTAGGTAATGAGTGCTGGTATGGCAGAAGAACCATGAAAGCAAAATTATTGTGGTAGAGATGAGGTCCCTCAGGAGAGTGTGTAATGTTAGGTTCTGTTAAAGGCTACGGTATAATGTGATGCGTGAACGTTGTGCTATGAAAGAAGATTTAGAGACGAAAATAGAGATAGGTATGTTAAGGTGGTTTGATGTATGGATGGAATAAACGAGGATTATTAAAAGAATCTATAAAGCCAATGTGGAAGGTAGATTCGGACGGGGAAGGCCGCGTAGAACTTATTGAGATCAAATTGGAGACATTCTTGTCAAGGTGGGTGTACGTAGTGTGAAGAACAGTAGAGTATGTATGATAAGGTTGATGGATGAAGGAAACCTTTCAGATGGCGATCGATTGTCTCTGACAATTCGTAAACACAAACTTATAGAAATACAATACGGTTCCGGTTCTGACCACCGTAGCTATCTGACCATAAGTGCATATCTTCTAGACCCTCTTCAGCTTTCCTTCTAATGTAATCGTAAAGGCAACTGACAACATCGTTGCAACCCCTTTTTGCCACAGTTTCATCTTTAGCAAATTGCTTTTATCAAACCCTAGTCGAAGACGGTGAAGTTGTATATTGATAATTTTTTTTAAGTAAAAAGACTGGGGATAGCGTATGGGTGAGCAGAATAAACGACCAGATTCAACTTGCCTCAGCTGTTGGGGAGTTGCAGGAAATGCTCACGTGTGTGGATCATGCACTTAAGATGAGAGGTATGAAGCGAAAGTTATGACAGTAGAAAGGAACGGAAGGACATTGTAAAGTTGAAATTGATAAGGAGATTGTGGAGCTAGTGAATGACTTTGTATAACAGGGATGCCTTTTTACAAAGGATGGTACTATCTATGAACTTGCGAGCATGAAGATATGTATGGATGTAAATGTAAATATGTGGTGGACAGAACCTTGGAGGCATAATAATACCTCTTAGGTCGCTTTTTAGCATAAATATTAGAGATGTTGTGTCATATACAACATTGATGACAGATTGCCAGCCCATCGCCTAAAAGGTTCCATTGAATCACGGCACCTAATTAGTATTATAACGTCACAGACTTGAACGGGACGGGTACGTTTCTATGACGTAAAATATAATAATATAGTATCTTTTATTTAGGGATTGCGTTTCAATTTCTTCTAGGATGCCCTCTTATTGTATAAGAGCTTTATCGGTATCTGAATTAACTGAAAAAATAAATTTCGATCAAAATACTTGTATGAAGTGGTTGTAAATAGAGACATCTGAGTAGTATAGTCCGCAGTAAATAATGACACCTGCCAGATATCTGCATTTACGCTGTAATAACCTCAAGTTTTGAATTAGTCTAAATAAGAACGAAATCAACATCGAATAAAGTAAAACGTATTAAAAGTTATTAACATATATTTAAAATAAATGTCTTACATAAACTTGTTCTTTCCATAGTTTCTGTTTAATTAATTTGTTAGACCGGTGTTGTCGATAATTTCTTTCTGGACGCCTTTTTTGCCATATTTAAAAGTATTTTGTTCCTTGTCACACTTATTTTTTCTTCTTTTTAATATAAAATCATATAGTTTTATGTGCAACTCAAGAAAATTATTTTTAAATTATTTTTTTCTCTAAAACATAACCTGTCCGCGCAAGAACATGACAACTGCCACATGTTCTTGTTTACGCCAGATTACGGGGCGCAAACTCCCGCGCAATTACGGACATAGTTACATGTCACTGTTTACGTTGCTTGTTTTAAAAAAAGGAGGGTATATATCTTTAATTACTTCCAAAAAAAACCACAATAATAGGAAATTTTATGATTTTGTTTCGTGAAACGTTAGATATTGATATAATATGCTGTTTTCTATAAAAAAAACATTTTGTAAAAATTGCAGTTGTCCGTAATTACTTTGCTGCCATCGATATGGTCATATGAAGCAAAGATGAAATGAATCCTGTTTGAAAGGAGAACGAAAGCAGAAGTTGCTAATTAGCCGTAATATGGACGCTTCGCCTTTCGTTTCATCATTCATTCGGATATCTTTCGTTTCATCATTCATTCCTCTTTTGGTTAGTGTTGCGTGTGCGTTCGCGCAGCGGAATGTTGTTGAATTTAAAGATTTTAATTATGCAGATATTTAGTGTATGACGTCGTATAATTGTGTATGGTAAAAAAAAAATTGTGCACGCAGCCATTGTGGAGAAATTCACCAAAAACTGATTTTGATCCATTGACTTTAGAAGAAAAGAGATGTGTCCAAAAATTAGTGTGTATTTGTGTGTAATTGTGTATGTATGAATAAAATTAGTGCATGCATAAACTTCGGAGAGATTCAAGTTTCCGCTACGCGAACGTTTGGCCATTAGCTAGTTTTCATACAAAGCGCTTACATAGAGAGCTGTAGATTTTTACATACGTTGTTTTGAATTTGTTTATATTTGTTTAAATACAGATTTAGAAAAAAAACGTAAGGCTTAAAAGATAAAAATATAAACGTAAAATACGCTTATTAGGTCTTAGTTCTTAAAGTATGCACTTTGGGGTCTAGATTTTCACGTTTATACAAACCTTGTAAGTGTCTGCAACACGTTGCCAAGTATCAATGATGTTCCGTTAGTAATTAAAGAGTTATAGGACAATTTACCTCGAATAGGTCACTGTTTACAAAGCAGTCAAATATCATGACGTTCTAAAGGAATTGCATGGTAAAATGTATGCCAATAATTAGTGTATTCATTCAACTATTCACATGCAAAATTTCATGTCAAAATTCAAAATTCAGTAATTAAAGAAAAACAATTATAATACTGACGAAGCATCGAAAACCTACATAACCCGACCAAGTTCGGATAGCTACAAAAAAGCGGCCGTGCAATATATTTAGGTAACATCCCAAAATTTACAGTATAATACCGGTATTGAATTGGTACAGGTGATAACACAATTGTTGTTTCGATATAATTTATAGGTCATTTATTTTTGTACACCTACTTTTTTAAATGTATTTGACTATGACAGAAAGTAGGTACCGTTTACGTAGGTACTTTATTTAAGTATGCGCTTGAGACTTGAGATATAATCTAAATACAGTGTAAACTCTTTATAACATTATTCTCTATAACGATAAACTCTATAACATAGAAAAGACCACGAACGTTCGCCCAGCGGAATCAGTTTTTGGTGAATTTCTCCACAATGGCTGCGTGCACAATTTTTTTTTTACCATACACAATTATACGACGTCATACACTAAATATCTGCATAATTAAAATCTTTAAATTCAACAACATTCCGCTGCGCGAACGCACACTAGTGTTGCCGTAATTAAAAATCAAAAGCGATACGGGCCACGAAAACCTGTACCGATTATTATAAAAGCGCATTTGATGCATTTTACTCACTAGTTTTGATAAAATAAATTGTTCTTATTTTGCTTTCATAACATTTTTATTAATTTATTGTAGGTAAGTACTGGTGATTTCGCAGAAGGAGGCGGCGGAGAGAGAGCGGGAGTTGGACCCTTCCTCTCACCGAATCCGCCGCCGGAGAGCCGGGGCCAGGAGGAGGGCTTTCCACGGCCTCCTCCCCCCCCCCCCACTTGAGGCCAGTGGGGCACCATACTGCGGTATGTGTGCCCCCGCTAGTTACGGCTTCGGGATGGTGTGCGCGTGACCTGCGCGCCTCCCATTAGGGTTCGGGCGGGAGAATCTCCCCTTCCGCCCTAAGCGTTAGCTCGGGACAGGGTCCGGTGCCCATTGCCGGACGCCGCCTCGGTCGGGGTCGCGTGATGTTATGCTCACGCGTTCCCGCGGCCCTGGCCAATGAGGCACCCGAAGGTCACCGTCAGGTTTTAGTCGGTTCGAGTCCGACATAACCCTCCGGCACCCCAGAGCCGGAGGGTATCCGTGGGGATTTCCTGACGTAAAAAAAAAAAGAAAGGTAAGTACCTCAAGCTTATTTAATTATTTTTTTTATAGTGGTAACACTATTATAATGGGCTGTCACCCCGTGATGCATGTAAATAAATAACAAACTAAATAACAACAATAACAAATCATCATTGCTGGATATAAAAACTCATCAAAGGGGCGGCAAAAGGTTACTAAGTGCTGGCAAAACTTAGTCAGAGTTTTAAATAGCCATAAAACTCGAAAAACTGGCTAGGGACAATCAAAGATGAACGTATTTACATTCATGCTTTTGTTCCTCTATTTTGACGTTTGAGGTGAAAAGTCCGAACAACCATATTACCATTTTACGTACAAAAACAAATCATCAGTCAAAAATGCAGAGTGAACGATGAATGTTTGTTTTCCGTTCTCAAAAATGAACGGCCATATTACCAAATTAAGATGATTCATATTATGAAAGGAATATGTTCATCTAACGTTCTGCTTCATATGACCTTATTAGGCTTACTGAACTTATGTTTAAGATTTACATACCTACTTGTCATAGATAGATAAAAACATATAGAATATACATGGATTTCCAAGATTTTATATACTTTGTCAGGATCTTTTTAATTATTCGGGGCTTTATTATTTTGACGTTCAATAAATGATTTTAATATCCTTATGTTGAATAAAAAGATTTTCATTTCATTCATTTACAAGATATCACATATTACAGCAATGACATTTTCGGAGCAAATTTACTCGCAACATATAACTATGATTTTTCAGGTTTCATTAGAATTTACAGCATTTTTCAGGACATTGCCATACAGTAGGTGTTTGTATGCAGAATTATGATTAACAGGACGTTTTTAAAATATTTTTAAATGTCATTTGTGTATGCACATGCATTTTCAGGATATGATTAATTACATAGCTATGCAGATTAAAGCATTGTAGGTATTTGATGTATACCTACCTCCTAATGAAGTGAAAATTTGTTTGCCTGGACTAAGGGGAATCGAAGTCCTTGTGCTCTAAGTTTACTAATGATTAACGTGATGATATGTGGTTGGATTGAAAATTAAACATTTTGGTACAAATCTAAAAAGCAAGTTTATTTACTTTATCACAATTAATATCACTCACTGAGACTTTATTAAAGTAAAAAAGCTTAAAATTAAGTGCCTAACAGTTTTAATATTCATTTTAACGTAACTATTACTAAAAGAAAATGTACAATATTATGGCATCCAATAATGAAATATACAACAAACATTATCAATTAAATCAATGCTACTAATTACAATTTAATCCCTAATTACAGTTTACAAACTTATTCATATATTACTGTCTGTCTCAAACTTTCGTGCGAACAGACGTGTGCATAACCCCAAATTCTTTAAAATCAATTAAATTCTATTATTCTAATACATAACTACCTTACAACAAAAGTTATAGTGCCAAGTCAATAACAGTGAGAACGCAGCGAGTACATTGTGCATCGTAATTCATTGCGAATCCATTAACAACGCGCTCTGTCTCCTTCACACGGCGGACATACGACAGCCATCTCGCTCACCCAATCAAGGTACGCACGTTAAGTAATCGTTGAAATTCGATTTGGATTACCAAAACACCGCCATAAGCATATCATTTGAAAAATAATTATGTCTTATAATACGTGCAATGCCTGCAAAAGCAAGATCCATACCTTAAACTACATGGAATGCAGCAGGTGTGAGCTATTGTATGACCTAAACTGTTTGGGAATTGCAACGCAGACTTTTGAGATTATGACAGCTGAGTGTAAGTCTCATTGGGTATGCCCAGAATGCCTAAGCTGCAGACCTAAGGCAGGCAACCTACACACTCCCATCCGCAGCTCCATGGGATTCAACACAACGTACACGTCTGGCACGACCCATATGAACGACTCGGCATTGAGCGAAACGCGGAACGTGAATGCCGTCAGAGGGGCGGCAGCAGCATGCTCACCCGAGGCGTGCGCGCACCTGCACATCGCCAGGGAGGACTGCCAGGGGCACCCGGGAGACGTGCTGCGCATGCTCCGGGAGATCCAGGCCGAGCTGCACATTCTCAGAAGCCAAAATAATGAGATAGTGCCACTCAGACAGCAGGTAGCACAGCTGCAAGAAACAGTCGAGGCATGTGCTGTAACTATATCAGAACTTAAAGTTCAAATTGAAGCCAAAGCAACGGCACATATTATTAAACCCGGTCCACCCCCGAGAACATATGCTTCAGTGATATCGCAGCCCCAGGTGATAAAGCGTCACTCTCTTCCCGCCAAAATTCCGGAGCCACGTCCCAGGAAGCGCCAGAACTCAGCCAGCTGTGTCGTGCCAGTCAGCAAGGCAGCTTCTTCAATGGACGGTGAACTGAAGGGAGTTTCTCGAAACCATCCTAAAGACGAGGTACACAAGCAGACATCCTTTTCGGCGGAGGGGCCATGGGTGAAAGTGGACAATAAGAAAGGTCGGAAAAGACGGTCAATCATTGTCGGCTGCGGAGATGAAGACGGGATGATCAAGTCAGCGGAGCGCCAGAAGCATATACAGGCGTGGTCGTTCGCCCCGGAGACTACTGAAACGGCTATACTACAGTATTTGAACAAAAAGGCGCCATCGGATAGGTACACGGTTTCCAAACGTGAAATATAAAAACCGACAAGCACGCCTCCTTCCTGATAGGAATTCCAGAAACCCTGTTCCCGATATTTACGCAGCCGAATTCATGGCCCCCACGGGTTAGATGTACGGAGTGGTTTCTCAGAAACCCCCGCAGACAGACGGGGGGTAAACCGACAACAGCATTATAGGGATATAACTATGTACTACCAAAACGTTAGAGGCTTGAGAACTAAGTTAGATAGTTTCCAGTCAGGAGTTGTGGCCCTTTCGGATGAATATGCCATTTGGGCCATCACCGAAACTGGATGCAACGACTCCATAAGTGACGGCGAGCTGGTTCCAGAAGGCTACTCCATCGTGAGGTGCGACAGGACGGACGGCCGCAAGCAAGGAGGAGTACTTCTCGCCTCTAAACAACTAGAACTTCGAGTGGTGGATTTTAACACCGAAATTAAAAATCATGTGTTCGAATTGTGCGGTGCAAACGTGTTCAAGAATAATAAACATTTATTTTTGTGTTGTGTTGTATACATACCTCCTAGCTCAAGTGTGCTTGAATATTATGCATTGTTTGATACAATAGAAAAACAATGCGCTTCAAAATGTAACAATAATAATGTGGTAGTGTTAGGCGACTTTAACTTACATTCAGCCCCCGCGCAGGCACGCGAGTGTTACGACTATTTCGAGGCATACTGTGGGTTCACGCAATTAAATGAAATATCCAATGTGAACGGCCGCCGGCTGGATGTGGTGCTCTCGGGCATGCCGGGCGTCGCGGTGGACGAGGCGGCACTGCCGTTGCTAGCCATAGACCCACACCACCCGCCGTTGCGTGTGCGACTGCCTAGTGCGCGTGCGCGAGAGCGCCGCCAGTCGGTGCGGCCACGCCCATTTGGATTGCCTCACTCGGGCGGCGCACGGTGATCAAATTTTAGGTTTTAGGTGTAGAAAAATATTTTGTTAGTAAAAATATTTTATTTGGTTGTATTTATGATTAATCCAATTAAACAAGTATTTAAGTATGTAATAATATTATTTTTTTATTAGAAAAAATATATATTTGAATTTTAACACAATATTTAATTATAATTAAGAAAAAACACAAAAATGAATTAATAAATATATGAATATTTTTAGATTTAGTGGTAGTTGGTTTAATTGGTGGATGTCTTTTTAAACAATTGAATAAATCACCATTTTTTATTGTGGCACCATTACCTGAAAAACCACATACTTTGTTCTACAAAGGCAGAAATAGAGTAAAAAAAACAACATATCTTATTAGTAAAGACTTGTACCTAACATAAAACGACCATTTCATACTGTTTTATTTTGTTTCTTTAAAGATCGGAAGGTTGAAAGTTCGAAAAGATCCCTTTTAGACATATATTTTTAAACTTATTTTTTTTATGCAAAACAAAACACTGTAAACAAATATAACAAATTCTAAATATACCACCATACCTTCTACTATGTGCACCATTTTTACTGAATTGAACAAATAAGTATGTTGTCAACACAAGCCGATTCAATAAGCGCGCAAAACTTGTTGAAATTCACAATAAACTGATTTGTGATGGCTTCAATACGTGATAGTTACAGAAAAAAACTGATTTGTGTCAAAATTATAATAGTATATCATAGATAAATATCTACTGTGAGTACTTCATGACTTTTATTTAAGTACCTTAATTTCGAGGAAAATATTTTTCTACACCTAGACATCAATATTTGATCACCGTGCGGCGGCGCGGGGGAACGTTTACTTAATGAGCTCGGCGCATGGAATTTTAATAAGTGCGATTTCGCGGATCTTTATTCCTGTATAGACAGGGCGGAGTGGTCGGGCTTGTATGAAGTTAAGGACCCCATGGGCGCATTGGATTACCTTTATGACAAAGTAGGGTCGCTGATTGACCAATGCGCCCCAGCGAGGGGGCGGCCTAGGCCAGGCGTAAGGCGCGAGTATCCCGAATGGTTTGACGGAAACATAGTTCGCGCCGTGAAAGCGAAGTCAATACTCCATAGGCGGTTTAAGCGCTCCGGTACTGTGGCCGATTACGATGCTTTTTCTCGGTGTAGGGCGCAGCTTAAGGTGAGTATTGACAACGCGTTTCGTGCCTATCAGACACGTTTGGAGCGTGGATTCGGGAGCGACCCAAGGTCGTTCTGGGCTTTTGTGAGGTCTGAGAGGTCGAACCATAGTAGCGGCGCGTTAGTTAGGGACGGGGTGCCCCTCGGGGACGGTGAGTGCGCCGAGGAGTTCGCGAGGTACTTCCACTCCGTGTACGGGCGCGATGAGCCGAGGCTTGACGTGCGCGAGGCGATGGCGGCGGCGGGTGGCTGCGGCGGCGCGGCGCGGGTGCATGTGCCCTGCCTGCGTGAGGCCGACGTCCGCGCGGCCCTTCGCCGCCTCCCGGCCAAGCGCTCCTGTGGCCCCGACGGCATTCCGCCGTACCTGGTTAGGGACTGCAGAGCGGCATTTGTGGGGCCGCTCCTTTACGTTTTCAACTTGCTGCTCATTCACCAAACATATCCAGAATGCTGGAAGCTCTCCAGGGTCGTGCCGATACAGAAGGGCGGGCCGGCGACGTGTGCCTCGAACTACAGGCCGGTGGCTATTTTGTCAACGTTTGCCAAGGTGTTCGAGGCCGCCGTGCAGCAGAGCATGCTCGCCCAGGTGAGTCCGTTCTTGAGTGAAGCACAGCACGGGTTTAGGCCGGCGCACAGCGTGGCCACCAACCTCATGTGCTTCATGAATTACGTGGCTCCCAGGGTCGACGCTGGTGGGCAGGTGGATGTGGCGTATTTTGATTACCGGAAGGCCTTTGACACGGTTGATAATGACGTCCTTCTGAGGAAGTTGGCTGGGGTTGGTTGCACAGAGGGGCTTCTCACATTCTTCTCCCGGTATCTGGCGGGCAGGCGCCAGTACGTGGACTTCAGGGGTTCTGTGTCGCTGCCATACAGGACCCTGTCTGGCTTAAGCCAGGGCAGCACCTTGGGGCCCTTGGAGTTCACTATCGTCATTAATGATCTGCCCGCCGTGGTGGAGGATGCGGGATGCCTACTGTTCGCTGACGACCTTAAGCTATTCCTCAGCGTGGACGGCGAGGGCGACTGTGCGAGGCTGCAGTCCGATATGGACAGGGTCGCGCGGTGGAGTGCGGAGAACGGCCTTCGCTTCAACGCGTCCAAGTGTGAGGTGATGTCGGTCTCCCGGGCCCGCGAGCCTCTGGCGTATGCGTACCGGATGGAGGGCGATTGTGTGCGGCGCGTAGCGGGGGTCAGGGATCTGGGCGTGCATGTCACGTCTCGTCTGTCGTTCCAAGAGCACATTAAGACAGTCTGCAAGCAGTCCTACAGGAACCTGGGCTTCATTCTCCGTCGGTGCGCCCACTTCAACAGTCCCGGGGTGGTGAAGGCGCTGTACGACTCTTTGGTCCGCAGCAGACTAGAGAGTAGCGCCTTGGTATGGTCACCCCATGAGGAAAAGTATGTTCGTATGGTGGAGCGCATCCAGAATAAGTTCGCGCGGTTCCTGTACAAGAAGCTGTATGGGGTGTATCCTTTTTACCCCCTCATGTACCCCTCCTTGTTTGTCCTCGGGATGGTGGGGTACACGCGGCTGTCGGTGCGACGGGACATGGCGCTGGTGACCTTCCTGGTGCGGGTGCTGCGGGGCGCCCTGCACCAGCCGTCCGTCTTGGCGGAGCTGCGGCTCGTGCTGCCGGACGCGCGCTTCCGCCGGCGGGCGGGGCGGCTGCTGCAGGAGCCCCAGTGCCGCACGCAGCTGCTGCGCTCCTCCCCTCTCGTGAGGGGCCTACGCCTGCTGAACGCGCTCAGCGAGAGGCTCGACCTGTTCGTGTGTTCCATGCCCGAGTTCTCGAGGGTCGCCTTGCACTACCTGAGCTACGAGGTATAGGTCTGTTGTGTACGTTTGTTCTTATTTTTTTTTTTTTAATACTATGTAATTTATATCATGTAATTAGTACGTCATCGAAAGGTTGCCTGTTAGGATGACGTACATTTTTGAATGAAATAAATAAATAAATAAATTACAATTCAAATGACAAAAGATTTGAAAAAATCTAGGCATGGCAGCGTATAGCTAAACTAACTTAGTATGATTGATTCTCTTAAGTCTTATGTGTTTACACACTTATACTTAACTCAAAGTTAAACAATTAACTATTTTTACAATATCAATCATACACATACTTAATCCAATTAAAATACAAAGTAGTCTCCTAAAGTATTCACGGTGTTCTTGTTGCCTGGTAGTGCATTGCATTTGTAGCGCATCACTTGCCGTTGGCGAGGCCGGCGTGCACGAGCGCCTGCCTGGAGGCGTTGTTGATGTGCCGGAACCTGTCGGGCCCCAGCTGCACGCCTCCGAACCTAAAACAAAAGCACCGATCACTCAGTCAGTAAATGAGGGAGAGATTACCTAATTAAGATATTGAAAGGATATTACAATGTATCTGATTTGCAAGATATGCACACCTTCAATATAAATAAGAAACACTTCCTGTCTAATCGTGTTGTGAAAGTGTGGAACTCTCCTCCGGAGACTGTGAATTCTGCTCCTTCAGTAAACAGTTTTAAAAACAGGCTTGATAATAAATAATAACAGATAGTTACCATCTTGTGACGACGACGAGTGCGTTTAGCTGGCCCATGGCCCGCAGCAGGTGCAGCAGCCGGGGGCCGGCGTGCGCCTCCCCGTCGTTGTCGCAGTCCTGCAGCAGGCCGCCGCTGCGCCCCTGGGGCTCCTGCTCGATGCGGTACGCGAACATGTTGTGCTTGGCCTGCGCGATCTTCCGGTTCTGCTTGAGCGCCGCCAGCACCGCCCTGCGACAACAAGCGCGCGCCTTATTCACCTTATGCGCACACACACAGGCACAGAGGGAGTGCGGGTGCGGGACTCACCTGACGTCCTCGAGCGAGTGCACCTCGGCCGCGTGCCCTTGGAAAGAGCTCTTCCTGTCCGTGATCACCGGCCCGTGGGTGATGGGGGGGCAGCTATGCCTCTGGCCGCCGCTGCCCTCCGCCTGCCTCTTCCCGCGCGCCGCCTTCGCCGTGGGCGCGCTCTCCCGCAGCATCTCCCGCACCTTCTCCACCCACAGGTACACGAGGCACTCGCCGAAGCGCTCCCTGCGACACACACAACAACAACATACAGTTAATACAACGCCACTGACTGACTGAATGACTGACTGAACGAGTGAGTGAGTGAGCGAGCGGGGCTTACGTGGCGAGGCGCTGCAGTTGTTGGTGGATGCGCTTCTTGGCGTCGCGGGGCAGCGAGGGCGCCGAGAGGTCGTACTCGGGAGGGCCGAGGGAGGGGTAGGTGGGCGGCAGGGTCACCGTGAGCACGGCTGGCACCTGCCTCTCCAGCAGCCTGCAGCTGTACGAGCGCCGCTGCTCGCTCTCCACTGCCCACTCCGCCCCGTAGATGGCGCCGCACGCCGCCACCTCCTCCTCCTGCGAACAGAAAAGAAACATTATGTATTGAGTGCATACATATCTTAAAGACGGTTTGATCTGGAGCCTAATACTGAATAGAACCTAAATGTTAATAAGGAACTCACTTGACGAACGTAGTCGGAATCCATTTTAAACGTAGTTGTTACTCTTCGCTCTTTGGAACACTGAATGGCAGAATGCTTTCAGCTCTTGCTCGCAGACTGGTTGGCTGAAGTGTGCTGAAGACGTGGAGGTGCCTCTGCTTATATAGGCTTCAGGGACACGCCGTGGTGGGGATGAAGGGGCGGAGCGAAGCCTCCGACACAATGAGCTTTTGTGCATAGTTGTCTCTCTGTAGATATATTTTACTATGAAGTGTATAGAATTACTTAAGCTACAGTATATACAAAGACACTTACGTTTAAGGAACTTCCCTGTATATTAATATATAAATTAAATAAATTCACAAAGCGAGTTATTATGAAATCTCTTTAGAATTGAACACTATTCATATTAAACAATATGCACATGGTTAACACTCAATGAGTTATTTGTAACATTAACCACCAAATTAAGGCACTCATGCTGTGGTTGTAAAGACATCAGAGTATCTTATAAGCACTAACTCAAACTGCAAAAAGATTAAGAATAATAAACTATAATTCGACTGAAAATCTTTCTTTCAGCACTTCATGTATGTAAATATAAGAATACACGAGTGTTAAATTCTGTGCAGTCATTTAATTTTTTAGTTTATTTTAAACCACACTTTATACCGTAGGCTATTTGTATACTTCAGAAGAGACCTAGCATACAATCTAATCCCATTCCGGCACCAATCTCAGTCAAAGATAATACAATACCTACTGTCAGGTAGGTAATATTGAGAAGTAAGTCTACTCAGTACTTTCCTTATGTATTTAAAATGTGATACATGAAAAATATTCAAAAAGACATACATAAAATGTTTTGTATATTTTACTTACATATTTTAATTATAGAATATCAATTTTACCTCTATAATTAACTAGCTTATAGATAATTACCTAATGGTATCTTTTGATAATATTGTAGTATAATAATATATAACTATTAGGCAATAGGAGAAAAGAGTAATAAGCTAATAGCTATGAAATAATAAATTATTAATTTTATTGCAGGTACACTACCTAATTAGTTTTATTTCATTCTGAACAAAGGATTTGGATTCAAATCACTGTAATATTTTATCATGGTTTTTCCACAAGGTAGATATTATTGAATACGACACTTGTATTCCTTGTGTAAAACAGAATTGTTTGCAGTATTTTTCAATTTTGATATGATCTCCGCCATTTCTTTAACAGTGAACGTGCATCTAGGACCCATATGTATCACATTTGCTACTCTGAATATCAATTTGTATCTGAACCGATTTAACTCGGAATCTTTCACCCTAACCTGCCTAATTACCTAACAGATATCTATAAACAAAAAGTAAAGTGTGCTGATCATCTGTGCGAATGTAAACAAGAGACTAACAAGCTTTTTTATGTCTTTGGCGCCGGTCGCAACATCTGCATAGGATTTCAAAGACTATTACAAACTATTTGATAAAAACTAAAAATAACTAAAATAAAAAACAGTCGCTACAGCCGAACTCGACGTTACGTCCAAAATTGCTAAAGCCATATGAAGGGTACAAGAGAAAAAGGGGCTCATCAACAATTTTGACGAAATGAAACTGAGTATGCCACGAGATTGTTTTTTAATGGACCTTTCTTATGACGTTTAAAAAAGAAATAAAAGGGGCTTATACTCTGAGCTACAGGTAAAACTAAAAATATCAAAAATAACAAAATCGGGTCGATGTGCTGGAATCCTGGATTAAAATGAGGTCATTGTACACAAAACATAAAAAAGGGGTTAATTTAAAGAAATTGGCGTTTTAGAACGAGTCCATTACGTCGCCATTTTGAATATTATTAACTAATTATTTAACAATAACTAATTATTTCTTAAAATGGTTCAATATTTCAAAAAAATAAATAAATAACATCTAAAGTAGACTTACAACTTCAATTTTGACTGTGAATTGGATTGATTGATTAGTTTAGGAAGTGAAGGTTTAATGTAGAAAGTTTAAAACTCAAATATCTAAGTTCAACCAAAATGTTGATGAGCCCCTTTTCTCTTGTACCTTCATATGTTTATACATACTAAAGTATGCTTTAATTCATGGGACTTAGATTTAACGTCGCTGAAGACGAATATTCGCTACATCCAAGGTCCAATCAATCAATCATCCATCAATAAATGAAATCCACATTTACTTCTTGTTAAATTTAAGTTTTTTTTATGTTTTAATTTAAACATATTTAGTTTGATTTTGTTGGTAAACTTCATTTGTCGTTATTTAATATTGTGAAGAAATATTCTAGGGATAAATATATTATGATTATCTCATGATTTAAATTAGGTATTTCATTTCATAAAATCATTTCATATTACCTTATTCAGTATCTAGATATCTAGCTAGGATCTAGTTTGGTAAAGAATTTTCGTATACGTGACCAGGTCTACATTTTTTTAACTTTTGCCTTATTATTGGTTATTAGAGTATTTTTATTGGTGTTGTTTTTGTTGCTCTTAACGTCTGACGCTCATTATATATTTATTGCGCTTTCTTTTGTATCAACATTGTCTAGACAACCGATGGTATTTTTATTGCTTTAGAACTAACTCATCAATCTTTGCTGTAGGTCACATTATTGTACGTAAAAAAATGGTACGTTGTTCCCCTCGGCATAGCAACTAAAGGGAAAATACATTTATTGGATGACGGACTATTAAGCAACCACCAAAGTGAGCTAGGAGATATTATTATGACTCCGAGATACGCTCCACTTTGTTACAAATTAACTGACGTGAATATATATGAATTGAGGTATAGAGCAGTGCTTATACAAATGAAATATTGATGACTATGTTTTAATAGTGAGATGAAGTTTCCAATCAACTAGTTTATTGTAAAAAAAATCGTCAGGCTAAGTATCACATGGATTCATAAATATCCCTATCGCATTATGTTATTCTTTAAATAATGAAATATGTAATAATAAAATAAACTTTTTACACTGCATACATTTAAATGTGTGACATAATGTATGTTTTGACAAAAGGTTCTGAACCTTGGAGTCACATAATAAATACTATTTATTTAAACAAAATATAAAATAATAATTAACGTAAAGATAAATATAAAACAAAAACAAAAAACAAACGCATTCACGACCATTAACCCTTGCGGGGTAGTCAGAGATCCCGGTGTCCATCTCCGCAATTGCGAAGGTAGTAATTCTATGGACACCTCGAACCCACGTGTTAACCAGATAGTCAGTACTCAATGTGACAGGTGGTCAGCCATGTCGCCATTTACAAGCACTAACTATTACCTGTTCGACGAACAGGTAGGTTTCCTCACGATGTTTTGCCTCACCGTATAATTCGATGCATTTCGTAAATGTGTTTTTATTACGAAAATGTACATAGAAATTCATTAAAATTCATTTCCATTGGTACATGCTCAAGCGGGATTTGAACCCTGTACCCACTGATACAGAGCCAAGCCCCAAACAACTGAGCTACGTCGAATTAACAACTGAATAATATAAAACTGTAATAACATATTCGGTTTTTGGTACAAATAACAATAATTAAAGCCTTGGGCCCTTGTTTTCATAAGTATATATATCAAAATTAAGGGTTTATTTAGTTCAATTTAAATGTGAATGAATTATTTATACCGTTTACTGTTAGTTTTTAAACACCAATAACTGCAATCGCGCTTGACGCGTTGATGTTTTTTCTAGGGTAGTTGCAACAGTACAATCTTAGTATGTAATCAAACATAAAAGAAGCCATATACTCTAAGATGAGGTAATCTACTTAATATTTTATGTGTTAATGTAATTGTAATAAAGTAATATATACTGAATAATTTATTATTGACTACCCATTTAATATCCGATTTCATACATTATTTGTTTTCTTTTTAAACAGTCTCTACAAGCAAATAAATTCCTCTCTTTAAACAACTAGTAAAATTATTTTCTTTCCATTGAAAGTACACATTTTTAACCTGTCGATACTCTCGTATTTACTTAATAATGGAAGTATGGATTCATAATATAATGCAATCATGTAAGTATATAAGTATGTATAAAACTAGTTCATTCGCTTGAAATTATTTAAATAAAATCTTTTGGCTTTCTAGTATCTTTCTATTTCTGTAACCATTTGAATAAGAAATATTTCACAGACAAAAAACAAACGCGTTCACGACCAATAATCTTTGCGGGATAGTCAAAGGTTTAGGTTTCCATCTCAGAATTCGCGGAGGTCATAATTCTATGTCCACCTCGAACCCACGTGTTGAACAGATAGTCAGTACTCCATGTGACAGGTGGTGACCCATGTCGTCATTTACAAGCACTATTACCTGGTCGACGAACTGGTAGGTTTCCTCACGATATTTTTTCCTTACCGTAGTATACGGCGGATTTTGCAAATGTATTTTTATTACGAAAATGCACATAGAAATTCATTAACTGTACCCACTGATACAGAGTCAAGCTCCAAACAACTGAGCTACGCCGAACCGTTATATCTCAGAGCTTGTTATTTAATAATGTTTAAGTGACTTCCTGAATCAATGGTCGATGAGTCAAATCTCAAACAATAAAAATATCTCTACAAACAAAAGAAAGATTAATAAATAAGAAAACAACAAAACAGATACATATAAAGATCACAAATAAAAAAACGACTGTGCTATTTCTATTTGCCTAAACAATAAAAATATCATTAAGGTTTAGATAGCAGATTTTTTACAAATTTGTTATTGACTATAGGGTAATAAAAACTCATTTATGACTAGGAAATTTCTCCTATTGTAACTTTAAAACATATTAGACATCTATATGATATAAAATTATCTAACCCATTAGGTAATTGCTATAACTTATCTTTATTATGATTAGTTAATACTATTTTTTATCTATGTAAAATAATAGATATAAAAAATTAATTATACACCAATTGTATTACTGTTTATATTATACAAAATCATTATTTAATTATTAAAAAAATTTATGAAGATATAAAACCTTTCTACAAACATACATATGCGTCTTTTAATCCCTTTAGGTGTGGGCAGAACCTCGGAGACATGAAATCTTATCTATGGTCAATTTTTAGCATGAATATTATGGTTGTGATGTCATATTCAACATTGGTAACAAATTGCTAGCCCATGTCCCAATAGATTCCATTCACACATCGTCCCTTAGTCTTTTTCTACAACATACTGGGAAGAGATAGTTAACAGTCTTATTACATCCTAGACTAGCATTAATCTTTTGAGTTTATTATAACCAGTATCTATAAACGAATACAGATGGCCTACATGTCTAAATATATCGCCCTCTTCGTTAATATTTCATTTTGGGTGTGCAAGACAAAGTCTTGTGTATAGAGTAAAAACACAACAAATTGAATAACCGCCTTAACGTTATTTTACTTGTATTTCAATTAATCATTTGAAAAGTAAGATTCGTATACAATACTACGTTATTACAGACTTAGGTTTGGGTGCTGTCGGAGGATCAGTGATGCTGCTTAGCTGCATCAAATGCTGAGACAGCACATTTTCACTGCATCAAGTGCCTACTCCTTATATGTACCAGTATTGTTGTTGTATCAAAGTGTGTATAAATAGGGTTATGTCAAAATGTATAGCAGTGAATAAATGTTTTTCTTTCTTTTTTTCTATTCGTATTAAAATAATGAGTTTAAATAATATATATTAAAATAATATGTTTTCTACAAAAGCCATTTTACTTTCGCTCTGTTTGGTACTGTTTACAAGCAATAAGAATTATAAACATCTTTTAAGGTATATTTCATTTATAGTTAAATTATTTTAAATAGTTTTAAATTTGTAAAAATTTTGTTTATTTATATTAAGATTATATTAACTTTGGTATTTCAAATACCTTATTGTAAAACAACGGTTCAGGGATCAGATAACTTTCCTCATCAAGTTTTCCCTCCTCATACTTTTCGGTGTATGTATTTCATTTCATAAATGTTTTTTTATGACGAAAATGTACATAGAACTGTATTACACTTCATTCCATTGGTTTAAACCCTATAATCTGGTACAGAGTCAAACCCAACTGAGCTACGCCGAATTTATGTATAGAAAACAATATAGTTTGTGAAGAATTCTCAAATAGCAGAAATATTTTTCATGCGTGATCAGTATCTGGGTTGTGAAGGCCTCATATGATACGGAATTAACGAAAAAGGAATTGAATAAATAAAAAAACCTATTAATTTGACGACCTCCGTCGCGTGATTGGTTAACCACCTGAACGCTGATTCGATTCCCGATGGAGACAAAGTTTAGATCTAAGCTTTTCTTCTGATTTCCAGTCTAGTTGATGATTATATATACTATTTATTCATCTATATATGTATAATTCTTAAGTTTACGTTGGCAAGTACCCTTTACACAAGTCTTAAACGAATTTACCAAGCAGCTAGTTCAATTGGTGTAATACTGTCTAAATATTACATTACAATATATTTCATTGCAATGTAACGGTCCATTATGTATTATGAGTAATACAATTGTTTACTCAAAAAGATGAAGACTTATATTTCTTATCTACAAGTATAACTTAATTAATATGACTATCCTATTATGACTGTTCTTTTTACCGCTTTTTATATGTAAAGAATTTTAATGACCTTATGGTGCATTGTATCAACTTAAAAAATCCTTTTGGTAAATAAATGTTAAGGGTAATAAAAGTAAAAGCTATTAGAAAATAAGTAGGTCCCAGTGAAACTCCTTTTGCAAAATATAAACGACCAGACTTAAAGCAGAAGAAAAGCGTAGTTCTCGACTCTGCCTCCACCGGGAATCTGGAATCTCACGACTAGCGTTCATGTTAACCAAGTGTGTCAGATAGTCACTGAAGAGAATGGTATGGTTGTAAAGTAGTATATATGTAAAGGTATGAAAACTTATACGATTATGTATGAAAGCCGAGTATATATGTATTTATAAGAAAATCTGAATTTGCATGTGCATACATGCATTACGCAAAGCATTACGGAATAGTTATTTTCAGGACTGTGTTTTAAGCATGATAGTACTAATTGATTAGTAGTATGTTTTCAGGAATATCCTTGAAGGTTGATAGTCCTTTTCAGGACTACGTTTGCAGGACGATAGTCCTTTTCAGAACTACGTTTGAAGGACGATAGTCATTTTCAGGAATATCCTTGAAGGACAAAAGTCCTTTTCAGGAAGATAGTCCGTTTCAGGAATATCCTTGAAGGACGAGGGTTCTTTTCAGGAATATACTTGTAGGACGATAGTCTTTTCAGGACTACCTTTGCAGGACGATAGTCCTTTTCAGGAATATCCTTGAAGGACGATAGTCATTTTAAGGAATATCCTTGAAAGATGATAGTCCTTTTCAGGACTACGTTTGAAGGAAGATAGTCCTTTTCAGGAATATCCTTGAAGGACGATAGTCCTTTTCAGCAATATCCTTGAAGGACGATAGTAGTTTTCAGGATTATCCTTGAAGGACGATAGTATTTTCAGGACTACCTTTGCAGGACGATAGTCCTTTTCAGGAATATCCTTGAAGGACAATAGTCATTTTCAGGAATATCCTTGAAAGATGATAGTCCTTTTCAGGACTACGTTTGAAGGACGATAGTCCTTTTCAGGAATATCCTTGAACGACGATGGTTCTTTTCAGGAATATACTTGTAGGACGATAGTCTTTTCAGGACTACCTTTGCAGGACGATAGTCCTTTTCAGGAATATCCTTGAAGGACGGTAGTCATTTTCAGCAATATCCTTGAAGGACGATAGTCCTTCTCAGGACTACGTTTGAAGGACGATAGTCCTTTTCAGGACTACGTTTGAAGGACGATAGTCCTTTTCAGGAATATCCTTGAAGGACGATAGTCTTTTTCAGGAATATCCTTGAAGGACGATAGTCTTTTCAGGACTACCTTTGCAGGACGATAGTCCTTTTCAGGAATATCCTTGAAGGACGGTAGTCATTTTCAGCAATATCCTTGAAGGACGATAGTCGTTTTCAGGAATATCCTTGAAGGATGATAGTCATTTTCAGGAATATCCTTGAAGGACGATAGTTCTTTTCAGGACTACGTTTGAAGGACGATAGTCCTTTTCAGGAATATCCTTGAAGGACGATGGTTCTTTTCAGGAATATACTTGTAGGACGATAGTCTTTTCAGGACTACCTTTGCAGGACGATAGTCCTTTTCAGGAATATCCTTGAAGGACGGTAGTCATTTTCAGCAATATCCTTGAAGGACGATAGTCGTTTTCAGGAATATCCTTGAAGACGATAGTCTTTTTCAGGAATATCCTTGAAGGACGATAGTCGTTTTCAGGAATATCCTTGAAGGACGATAGTATTTTCAGGACTACCTTTGCAGGACGATAGTCCTTTTCAGGAATATCCTTGAAGGACGATAGTCATTTTCAGGAATATCCTTGAAAGATGATAGTCCTTTTCAGGACTACGTTTGAAGGACGATAGTCCTTTTCAGGAATGTCTTGAAAGACGATGGTTCTTTTCAGGAATATACTTGTAGGGCGATAGTCTTTTCAGGACTACCTTTGCAGGACGATAGTCCTTTTCAGGAATATCCTTGAAGGACGATAGTCATTTTCAGGAATATCCTTGAAAGATGATAGTCCTTTTCAGGACTACGTTTGAAGGACGATAGTCCTTTTCAGGACTACGTTTGAAGGACGATAGTCCTTTTCAGGACTACGTTTGAAGGACGATAGTCCTTTTCAGGAATATCCTTGAAGGACGATAGTCTTTTTCAGGAATATCCTTGAAGGACGATAGTCCTTTTCAGCAATATCCTTGAAGGACGATAGTCGTTTTCAGGAATATCCTTGAAGGACGATAGTCTTTTCAGGACTACCTTTGCAGGACGATAGTCCTTTTCAGGAATATCCTTGAAGGATGATAGTCATTTTCAGGAATATCCTTGAAGGACGATAGTTCTTTTCAGGACTACGTTTGAAGGACGATAGTCCTTTTCAGGAATATCCTTGAAGGACGATGGTTCTTTTCAGGAATATACTTGTAGGACGATAGTCTTTTCAGGACTACCTTTGAAGGACGATAGTCCTTTTCAGGAATATCCTTGAAGGACGGTAGTCATTTTCAGCAATATCCTTGAAGGACGATAGTCGTTTTCAGGAATATCCTTGAAGGACGATAGTCGTTTTCAGGACTACCTTTGCAGGACGATAGTCCTTTTCAGGAATATCCTTGAAGGACGATAGTATTTTTCAGCAATATCCTTGAAGGACAATAGTCGTTTTCAGGAATATCCTTGAAGGACGATAGTCTTTTCAGGACTACCTTTGCAGGACGATAGTCCTTTTCAGGAATATACTTGAAGGACGATAGTCATTTTCAGGAATATCCTTGAGAGATGATAGTCCTTTTCAGGACTACGTTTGAATGACGATAGTCCTTTTCAGGACTACGTTTGAAGGACGATAGTCCTTTTCAGGAATATCCTTGAAGGACGATAGTCTTTTTCAGGAATATCCTTGAAGGACGATAGTCCTTTTCAGCAATATCCTTGAAGGACGATAGTCGTTTTCAGGAATATCCTTGAAGGACGATAGTCTTTTCAGGACTACCTTTGCAGGACGATAGTCCTTTTCAGGAATATCCTTGAAGGATGATAGTCATTTTCAGGAATATCCTTGAAGGACGATAGTTCTTTTCAGGACTACGTTTGAAGGACGATAGTCCTTTTCGGGAATATCCTTGAAGGACGATGGTTCTTTTCAGGAATATACTTGTAGGACGATAGTCTTTTCAGGACTACCTTTGCAGGACGATAGTCCTTTTCAGGACTACGTTTGAAGGACGATAGTCCTTTTCAGGAATATCCTTGAAGGACGATAGTCTATTTCAGGAATATCCTTGAAGGACGATAGTCCTTTTCAGCAATATCCTTGAAGGACGATAGTCGTTTTCAAGAATATCCTTGAAGGACGATAATCTTTTCAGGACTACCTTTGCAGGACGATAGTCCTTTTCAGGAATATCCTTGAAGGACGATGGTTCTTTTCAGGAATATACTTGTAGGACGATCGTCTTTTCAGGACTACCTTTGCAGGACGATAGTCCTTTTCAGGAATATCCTTGAAGGACGATAGTCATTTTCAGGAATATCCTTGAAAGATGATAGTCCTTTTCAGGACTACGTTTGCAGGACGATAGTCCTTTTCAGGAATATCCTTGAAGGACGATAGTCCTTTTCAGGAATATCCTTGAAAGATGATAGTCCTTTTCAGGACTACGTTTGAAGGACGATAGTCCTTTTCAGGACTACGTTTGAAGGACGATAACCCTTTTCAGGACTACGTTTGAAGGACGATAGTCCTTTTCAGGAATATCCTTGAAGGACGATAGTCTTTTTCAGGAATATCCTTGAAGGACGATAGTCCTTTTCAGCAAAATCCTTGAAGGACGATAGTCGTTTTCAGGAATATCCTTGAAGGACGATAGTCTTTTCAGGACTACCTTTGCAGGACGATAGTCCTTTTCAGGAATATCCTTGAAGGATGATAGTCATTTTCAGGAATATCCTTGAAGGACGATAGTTCTTTTCAGGACTACGTTTGAAGGACGATAGTCCTTTTCAGGAATATCCTTGAAGGACGATGGTTCTTTTCAGGAATATACTTGTAGGACGATAGTCTTTTCAGGACTACCTTTGCAGGACGATAGTCCTTTTCAGGAATATCCTTGAAGGACGATAGTCATTTTCAGCAATATCCTTGAAGGACGATAGTCGTTTTCAGGAATATCCTTGAAGGACGATAGTCGTTTTCAGGACTACCTTTGCAGGACGATAGTCCTTTTCAGGAATATACTTGAAGGACGATAGTCATTTTCAGGAATATCCTTGAGAGATGATAGTCCTTTTCAGGACTACGTTTGAATGACGATAGTCCTTTTCAGGACTACGTTTGAAGGACGATAGTCCTTTTCAGGAATATCCTTGAAGGACGATAGTCTTTTTCAGGAATATCCTTGAAGGACGATAGTCCTTTTCAGCAATATCCTTGAAGGACGATAGTCGTTTTCAGGAATATCCTTGAAGGACGATAGTCTTTTCAGGACTACCTTTGCAGGACGATAGTCCTTTTCAGGAATATCCTTGAAGGACGATAGTCATTTTCAGGAATATCCTTGAAGGACGATAGTTCTTTTCAGGACTACGTTTGAAGGACGATAGTCCTTTTCGGGAATATCCTTGAAGGACGATGGTTCTTTTCAGGAATATACTTGTAGGACGATAGTCTTTTCAGGACTACCTTTGCAGGACGATAGTCCTTTTCAGGACTACGTTTGAAGGACGATAGTCATTTTCAGGAATATCCTTGAAGGACGATAGTCTATTTCAAGAATATCCTTGAAGGACGATAGTCCTTTTCAGCAATATCCTTGAAGGACGATAGTCGTTTTCAAGAATATCCTTGAAGGACGATAATCTTTTCAGGACTACCTTTGCAGGACGATAGTCCTTTTCAGGAATATCCTTGAAGGACGATAGTCATTTTCAGGAATATCCTTGAGGGCGATAGTCCTTTTCAGGACTACGTTTGAAGGACGATAGTCATTTTCAGGAATATCCTTGAGGGCGATAGTCCTTTTCAGGACTACGTTTGAAGGACGATAGTCCTTTTCGGGAATATCCTTGAAGGACGATGGTTCTTTTCAGGAATATACTTGTAGGACGATAGTCTTTTCAGGACTACCTTTGCAGGACGATAGTCCTTTTCAGGACTACGTTTGAAGGACGATAGTCATTTTCAGGAATATCCTTGAAGGACGATAGTCTATTTCAAGAATATCCTTGAAGGACGATAGTCCTTTTCAGCAATATCCTTGAAGGACGATAGTCGTTTTCAAGAATATCCTTGAAGGACGATAATCTTTTCAGGACTACCTTTGCAGGACGATAGTCCTTTTCAGGAATATCCTTGAAGGACGATAGTCATTTTCAGGAATATCCTTGAAGGACGATAGTCCTTTTCAGGAATATCCTTGAATGACGATGGTTCTTTTCAGGAATATACTTGTAGGACGATAGTCTTTGCAGGACTACCTTTGCAGGACGATAGTCCTTTTCAGGAATATCCTTGAAGGACGATAGTCATTTTCAGGAATATCCTTGAAAGATGATAGTCCTTTTCAGGACTACGTTTGAAGGAAGATAGTCCTTTTCAGGAATATCCTTGAAGACGACAGTCTTTTTCAGGAATATCCTTGAAGGACGATGGTTCTTTTCAGGAATATACTTGTAGGGCGATAGTCTTTTCAGGACTACCTTTGCAGGACGATAGTCCTTTTCAGGAATATCCTTGAAGGACGATAGTCATTTTCAGGAATATCCTTGAAAGATGATAGTCCTTTTCAGGACTACGTTTGAAGGACGATAGTCCTTTTCAGGACTACGTTTGAAGGACGATAACCCTTTTCAGGACTACGTTTGAAGGACGATAGTCCTTTTCAGGAATATCCTTGAAGGACGATAGTCTTTTTCAGGAATATCCTTGAAGGACGATAGTCCTTTTCAGCAAAATCCTTGAAGGACGATAGTCGTTTTTCAGGAATATCCTTGAAGGACGATAGTCTTTTCAGGACTACCTTTGCAGGACGATAGTCCTTTTCAGGAATATCCTTGAAGGATGATAGTCATTTTCAGGAATATCCTTGAAGGACGATAGTTCTTTTCAGGACTACGTTTGAAGGACGATAGTCCTTTTCAGGAATATCCTTGAAGGACGATGGTTCTTTTCAGGAATATACTTGTAGGACGATAGTCTTTTCAGGAC
This sequence comes from Leucoptera coffeella, assembly GCA_030578115.1. Classification (NCBI taxonomy): domain Eukaryota; kingdom Metazoa; phylum Arthropoda; class Insecta; order Lepidoptera; family Lyonetiidae; genus Leucoptera; species Leucoptera coffeella. Next base: position 58,699 of record JAMBLF010001119.1, read on the forward strand.
TACCTTTGCAGGACGATAGTCCTTTTCAGGAATATCCTTGAAGGACGATAGTCATTTTCAGCAATATCCTTGAAGGACGATAGTCGTTTTCAGGAATATCCTTGAAGGACGATAGTCGTTTTCAGGACTACCTTTGCAGGACGATAGTCCTTTTCAGGAATATCCTTGAAGGACGATAGTATTTTTCAGCAATATCCTTGAAGGACAATAGTCGTTTTCAGAAATATCCTTGAAGGACGATAGTCTTTTCAGGACTACCTTTGCAGGACGATAGTCCTTTTCAGGAATATACTTGAAGGACGATAGTCATTTTCAGGAATATCCTTGAAAGATGATAGTCCTTTTCAGGAATATCCTTGAAGGACGATGGTTCTTTTTAGGAATATACTTGTAGGACGATAGTCTTTTCAGGACTACCTTTGCAGGACGATAGTCTTTTTCAGGAATATCCTTGAAGGACGATAGTCCTTTTCAGCAATATCCTTGAAGGACGATAGTCGTTTTCAGGAATATCCTTGAAGGACGATAGTCATTTTCAGGAATATCCTTGAAGGACGATAGTCATTTTCAGGAATATCCTTGAAAGATGATAGTCCTTTTCAGGACTACGTTTGAAGGACGATAGTCCTTTTCAGGAATATCCTTGAAGGACGATAGTCTTTTTCAGGAATATCCTTGAAGGACGATAGTCCTTTTCAGCAATATCCTTGAAGGACGATAGTCGTTTTCAGGAATATCCTTGAAGGACGATAGTCCTTTTCAGGTCTACGTTTGAAGGACGCTAGTCCGTTTCAGGACTACGTTTGAAAAACGATAGTCCTTTCAGGAATATCCTTGTAGGACGATAGTCCTTTTCAGGACTACGTTTGTAGGACGATAGTCCGTTTCAGGACTACGTTTGAAAAACGATAGTCCTTTTCAGGACTACCTTTGCAGGACGATAGTCCTTTTCAGGAATATCCTTGAAGGACGATGGTTCTTTTCAGGAATATCCTTGAAAAACGATAGTCCTTTTCAGGAATATCCTTGAAGGACGATAGTACTTTTCAGGAATATCCTTGAAAAACGAAAGTCCTTCTCAGGAATATCTTGAAGGACGATGGTCCTTTTCTGGAATATCCTTGAAGAACGATAGTCCTTTTCAGGTATATCCTTGAAGAACGATAGTCCTTTTCAGAAATATCCTTGAAGAACGATAGTACTTTTCAGGAATATCCTTGAATAACGATAGTCCTTTTCAGGAATATCCTTGAAGAACGATAGTCCTTTTCAGGAATATCCTTGAAGAACGATAGTCCTTTTCAGAAATATCCTTGAAGAACGATAGTCCCTTTTCAGGAATGTCTTGAAAGACGATGGTTCCTTTCAGGAATATCCTTGAAGAACGATAGTCCTTTTCAGAAATATCCTTGAAGAACGATAGTACTTTTTCAGGAATATCCTTGAATAACGATAGTCCTTTTCAGGAATATCCTTGAAGAACGATAGTCCTTTTCAGGAATATCCTTGAAGAACGATAGTCCTTTTCAGAAATATCCTTGAAGAACGATAGTCCTTTTCAGGAATGTCTTGAAAGACGATGGTTCCTTTTCAGGAATATCCTTGAAGAACGATAGTCCTTTTCAGAAATATCCTTGAAGGACGATAGTCTCTTTCAGGACTACGTTTCAAGGACGATAGTCCTTTTCAGGAATATCCTTGAAGGAAGATAGTAATTTTCAGGAATATCCTTGAAGGACGATAGTCTTTTCAGGACTACCTTTGCAGGGACGATAGTCCTTTTCAGGAATATCCTTGAAGGATGATAGTCCTTTTCAGGAATATCCTTGAAGGACGATAGTCTCTTTCAGGACTACGTTTGAGGGACGATAGTCCTTTTCAGGAATATCCTTGAAGGATGATTGTTCTTTTCAGGAATATACTTGTAGGACGATAGTCTTTTCAGGACTACCTTTGCAGGACGATAGTCCTTTTCAGGACTACGTTTGAAGGACGATAGTCCTTTTCAGGAATATCCTTGAAGGACGATAGTCTATTTCAGGAATATCCTTGAAGGACGATAGTCCTTTTCAGCAATATCCTTGAAGGACGATAGTCGTTTTCAAGAATATCCTTGAAGGACGATAATCTTTTCAGGACTACCTTTGCAGGACGATAGTCCTTTTCAGGAATATCCTTGAAGGACGATGGTTCTTTTCAGGAATATACTTGTAGGACGATCGTCTTTTCAGGACTACCTTTGCAGGACGATAGTCCTTTTCAGGAATATCCTTGAAGGACGATAGTCATTTTCAGGAATATCCTTGAAAGATGATAGTCCTTTTCAGGACTACCTTTGCAGGACGATAGTCCTTTTCAGGAATATCCTTGAAGGACGATAGTCATTTTCAGGAATATCCTTGAAAGATGATAGTCCTTTTCAGGACTACGTTTGAAGGACGATAGTCCTTTTCAGGACTACGTTTGAAGGACGATAACCCTTTTCAGGACTACGTTTGAAGGACGATAGTCCTTTTCAGGAATATCCTTGAAGGACGATAGTCTTTTTCAGGAATATCCTTGAAGGACGATAGTCCTTTTCAGCAAAATCCTTGAAGGACGATAGTCGTTTTCAGGAATATCCTTGAAGGACGATAGTCTTTTCAGGACTACCTTTGCAGGACGATAGTCCTTTTCAGGAATATCCTTGAAGGATGATAGTCATTTTCAGGAATATCCTTGAAGGACGATAGTTCTTTTCAGGACTACGTTTGAAGGACGATAGTCCTTTTCAGGAATATCCTTGAAGGACGATGGTTCTTTTCAGGAATATACTTGTAGGACGATAGTCTTTTCAGGACTACCTTTGCAGGACGATAGTCCTTTTCAGGAATATCCTTGAAGGACGATAGTCATTTTCAGCAATATCCTTGAAGGACGATAGTCGTTTTCAGGAATATCCTTGAAGGACGATAGTCGTTTTCAGGACTACCTTTGCAGGACGATAGTCCTTTTCAGGAATATACTTGAAGGACGATAGTCATTTTCAGGAATATCCTTGAGAGATGATAGTCCTTTTCAGGACTACGTTTGAATGACGATAGTCCTTTTCAGGACTACGTTTGAAGGACGATAGTCCTTTTCAGGAATATCCTTGAAGGACGATAGTCTTTTTCAGGAATATCCTTGAAGGACGATAGTCCTTTTCAGCAATATCCTTGAAGGACGATAGTCGTTTTCAGGAATATCCTTGAAGGACGATAGTCTTTTCAGGACTACCTTTGCAGGACGATAGTCCTTTTCAGGAATATCCTTGAAGGACGATAGTCATTTTCAGGAATATCCTTGAAGGACGATAGTTCTTTTCAGGACTACGTTTGAAGGACGATAGTCCTTTTCGGGAATATCCTTGAAGGACGATGGTTCTTTTCAGGAATATACTTGTAGGACGATAGTCTTTTCAGGACTACCTTTGCAGGACGATAGTCCTTTTCAGGACTACGTTTGAAGGACGATAGTCATTTTCAGGAATATCCTTGAAGGACGATAGTCTATTTCAAGAATATCCTTGAAGGACGATAGTCCTTTTCAGCAATATCCTTGAAGGACGATAGTCGTTTTCAAGAATATCCTTGAAGGACGATAATCTTTTCAGGACTACCTTTGCAGGACGATAGTCCTTTTCAGGAATATCCTTGAAGGACGATAGTCATTTTCAGGAATATCCTTGAGGGCGATAGTCCTTTTCAGGACTACGTTTGAAGGACGATAGTCATTTTCAGGAATATCCTTGAGGGCGATAGTCCTTTTCAGGACTACGTTTGAAGGACGATAGTCCTTTTCGGGAATATCCTTGAAGGACGATGGTTCTTTTCAGGAATATACTTGTAGGACGATAGTCTTTTCAGGACTACCTTTGCAGGACGATAGTCCTTTTCAGGACTACGTTTGAAGGACGATAGTCATTTTCAGGAATATCCTTGAAGGACGATAGTCTATTTCAAGAATATCCTTGAAGGACGATAGTCCTTTTCAGCAATATCCTTGAAGGACGATAGTCGTTTTCAAGAATATCCTTGAAGGACGATAATCTTTTCAGGACTACCTTTGCAGGACGATAGTCCTTTTCAGGAATATCCTTGAAGGACGATAGTCATTTTCAGGAATATCCTTGAAGGACGATAGTCCTTTTCAGGAATATCCTTGAATGACGATGGTTCTTTTCAGGAATATACTTGTAGGACGATAGTCTTTGCAGGACTACCTTTGCAGGACGATAGTCCTTTTCAGGAATATCCTTGAAGGACGATAGTCATTTTCAGGAATATCCTTGAAAGATGATAGTCCTTTTCAGGACTACGTTTGAAGGAAGATAGTCCTTTTCAGGAATATCCTTGAAGACGACAGTCTTTTTCAGGAATATCCTTGAAGGACGATGGTTCTTTTCAGGAATATACTTGTAGGGCGATAGTCTTTTCAGGACTACCTTTGCAGGACGATAGTCCTTTTCAGGAATATCCTTGAAGGACGATAGTCATTTTCAGGAATATCCTTGAAAGATGATAGTCCTTTTCAGGACTACGTTTGAAGGACGATAGTCCTTTTCAGGACTACGTTTGAAGGACGATAACCCTTTTCAGGACTACGTTTGAAGGACGATAGTCCTTTTCAGGAATATCCTTGAAGGACGATAGTCTTTTTCAGGAATATCCTTGAAGGACGATAGTCCTTTTCAGCAAAATCCTTGAAGGACGATAGTCGTTTTCAGGAATATCCTTGAAGGACGATAGTCTTTTCAGGACTACCTTTGCAGGACGATAGTCCTTTTCAGGAATATCCTTGAAGGATGATAGTCATTTTCAGGAATATCCTTGAAGGACGATAGTTCTTTTCAGGACTACGTTTGAAGGACGATAGTCCTTTTCAGGAATATCCTTGAAGGACGATGGTTCTTTTCAGGAATATACTTGTAGGACGATAGTCTTTTCAGGACTACCTTTGCAGGACGATAGTCCTTTTCAGGAATATCCTTGAAGGACGATAGTCATTTTCAGCAATATCCTTGAAGGACGATAGTCGTTTTCAGGAATATCCTTGAAGGACGATAGTCGTTTTCAGGACTACCTTTGCAGGACGATAGTCCTTTTCAGGAATATCCTTGAAGGACGATAGTATTTTTCAGCAATATCCTTGAAGGACAATAGTCGTTTTCAGAAATATCCTTGAAGGACGATAGTCTTTTCAGGACTACCTTTGCAGGACGATAGTCCTTTTCAGGAATATACTTGAAGGACGATAGTCATTTTCAGGAATATCCTTGAAAGATGATAGTCCTTTTCAGGAATATCCTTGAAGGACGATGGTTCTTTTTAGGAATATACTTGTAGGACGATAGTCTTTTCAGGACTACCTTTGCAGGACGATAGTCTTTTTCAGGAATATCCTTGAAGGACGATAGTCCTTTTCAGCAATATCCTTGAAGGACGATAGTCGTTTTCAGGAATATCCTTGAAGGACGATAGTCATTTTCAGGAATATCCTTGAAGGACGATAGTCATTTTCAGGAATATCCTTGAAAGATGATAGTCCTTTTCAGGACTACGTTTGAAGGACGATAGTCCTTTTCAGGAATATCCTTGAAGGACGATAGTCTTTTTCAGGAATATCCTTGAAGGACGATAGTCCTTTTCAGCAATATCCTTGAAGGACGATAGTCGTTTTCAGGAATATCCTTGAAGGACGATAGTCCTTTTCAGGTCTACGTTTGAAGGACGCTAGTCCGTTTCAGGACTACGTTTGAAAAACGATAGTCCTTTCAGGAATATCCTTGTAGGACGATAGTCCTTTTCAGGACTACGTTTGTAGGACGATAGTCCGTTTCAGGACTACGTTTGAAAAACGATAGTCCTTTTCAGGACTACCTTTGCAGGACGATAGTCCTTTTCAGGAATATCCTTGAAGGACGATGGTTCTTTTCAGGAATATCCTTGAAAAACGATAGTCCTTTTCAGGAATATCCTTGAAGGACGATAGTACTTTTCAGGAATATCCTTGAAAAACGAAAGTCCTTCTCAGGAATATCTTGAAGGACGATGGTCCTTTTCTGGAATATCCTTGAAGAACGATAGTCCTTTTCAGGTATATCCTTGAAGAACGATAGTCCTTTTCAGAAATATCCTTGAAGAACGATAGTACTTTTCAGGAATATCCTTGAATAACGATAGTCCTTTTCAGGAATATCCTTGAAGAACGATAGTCCTTTTCAGGAATATCCTTGAAGAACGATAGTCCTTTTCAGAAATATCCTTGAAGAACGATAGTCCTTTTCAGGAATGTCTTGAAAGACGATGGTTCCTTTCAGGAATATCCTTGAAGAACGATAGTCCTTTTCAGAAATATCCTTGAAGAACGATAGTACTTTTCAGGAATATCCTTGAATAACGATAGTCCTTTTCAGGAATATCCTTGAAGAACGATAGTCCTTTTCAGGAATATCCTTGAAGAACGATAGTCCTTTTCAGAAATATCCTTGAAGAACGATAGTCCTTTTCAGGAATGTCTTGAAAGACGATGGTTCCTTTCAGGAATATCCTTGAAGAACGATAGTCCTTTTCAGAAATATCCTTGAAGAACGATAGTCCTTTTCAGGAATATCCTTAAAGAACGATAGTCCTTTTCAGGAATATCCTTGAAGAACGATAGTCCTTTTCAGGAATATCCTTGAAGGATGATAGTCATTTTCAGGAATGTCTTGAAAGACGACGGTCCCTTTCAGGAATATCCTTGAAGAACGATAGTCCTTTTCAGAAATATCCTTGAAGATCGATAGTACTTTTCAGGAATATCCTTGAAGAACGATAGTCCTTTTCAGCAATATCCTTGAAGGACGATAGTCGTTTTCAGGAATATCCTTGAAGGACGATAGTCTTTTCAGGACTACCTTTGCAGGACGATAGTCCTTTTCAGGAATATACTTGAAGGACGATAGTCATTTTCAGGAATATCCTTGAAAGATGATAGTCCTTTTCAGGACTACGTTTGAATGACGATAGTCCTTTTCAGGAATATCCTTGAAGGACGATGGTTCTTTTCAGAAATATCCTTGAAGGACGATAGTCGTTTTCAGGAATATCCTTGAAGGACGATAGTATTTTCAGGACTACCTTTGCAGGACGATAGTCCTTTTCAGGAATATCCTTGAAGGACGATAGTCATTTTCAGGAATATCCTTGAAAGATGATAGTCCTTTTCAGGACTACGTTTGAAGGACGATAGTCCTTTTCAGGAATATCCTTGAAGGACGATGTTTCTTTTCAGGAATATACTTGTAGGACGATAGTCTTTTCAGGACTACCTTTGCAGGACGATAGTCCTTTTCAGGAATATCCTTGAAGGACGATAGTCATTTTCAGGAATATCCTTGAAAGATGATAGCCCTATCAGGACTACGTTTGAAGGACGATAGTCCTTTTCAGGAATATCCTTGAAGGACGATAGTCATTTTCAGCAATATCCTTGAAGGACGATAGTCGTTTTCAGGAATATCCTTGAAGGACGATAGTCGTTTTCAGGACTACCTTTGCAGGACGATAGTCCTTTTCAGGAATATCCTTGAAGGACGATAGTATTTTTCAGCAATATCCTTGAAGGACAATAGTCGTTTTCAGAAATATCCTTGAAGGACGATAGTCTTTTCAGGACTACCTTTGCAGGACTATAGTCCTTTTCAGGAATATACTTGAAGGACGATAGTCATTTTCAGGAATATCCTTGAAAGATGATAGTCCTTTTCAGGACTACGTTTGAATGACGATAGTCCTTTTCAGGAATATCCTTGAAGGACGATGGTTCTTTTTAGGAATATACTTGTAGGACGATAGTCTTTTCAGGACTACCTTTGCAGGACGATAGTCTTTTTCAGGAATATCCTTGAAGGACGATAGTCCTTTTCAGCAATATCCTTGAAGGACGATAGTCGTTTTCAGGAATATCCTTGAAGGACGATAGTCATTTTCAGGAATATCCTTGAAGGACGATAGTCATTTTCAGGAATATCCTTGAAAGATGATAGTCCTTTTCAGGACTACGTTTGAAGGACGATAGTCCTTTTCAGGAATATCCTTGAAGGACGATAGTCTTTTTCAGGAATATCCTTGAAGGACGATAGTCCTTTTCAGCAATATCCTTGAAGGACGATAGTCGTTTTCAGGAATATCCTTGAAGGACGATAGTCCTTTTCAGGTCTACGTTTGAAGGACGCTAGTCCGTTTCAGGACTACGTTTGAAAAACGATAGTCCTTTCAGGAATATCCTTGTAGGACGATAGTCCTTTTCAGGACTACGTTTGTAGGACGATAGTCCGTTTCAGGACTACGTTTGAAAAACGATAGTCCTTTTCAGGACTACCTTTGCAGGACGATAGTCCTTTTCAGGAATATCCTTGAAGGACGATGGTTCTTTTCAGGAATATCCTTGAAAAACGATAGTCCTTTTCAGGAATATCCTTGAAGGACGATAGTACTTTTCAGGAATATCCTTGAAAAACGAAAGTCCTTCTCAGGAATATCTTGAAGGACGATGGTCCTTTTCTGGAATATCCTTGAAGAACGATAGTCCTTTTCAGGTATATCCTTGAAGAACGATAGTCCTTTTCAGAAATATCCTTGAAGAACGATAGTACTTTTCAGGAATATCCTTGAATAACGATAGTCCTTTTCAGGAATATCCTTGAAGAACGATAGTCCTTTTCAGGAATATCCTTGAAGAACGATAGTCCTTTTCAGAAATATCCTTGAAGAACGATAGTCCTTTTCAGGAATGTCTTGAAAGACGATAGTTCCTTTCAGGAATATCCTTGAAGAACGATAGTCCTTTTCAGAAATATCCTTGAAGAACGATAGTCCTTTTCAGGAATATCCTTAAAGAACGACAGTCCTTTTCAGGAATATCCTTGAAGAACGATAGTCCTTTTCAGGAATATCCTTGAAGGATGATAGTCATTTTCAGGAATGTCTTGAAAGACGACGGTCCCTTTCAGGAATATCCTTGCAGGACGATAGTCCTTTTCAGGAATATCCTTGAAGGATGACTGTCATTTTCAGGAATATCTTGAAGGATGATGGTCCTTTTCAGGAATATTCTTGAAGAACGATAGTACTTTTCAGGAACATCCTTGAAGAACGATAGTCCTTTTCAGAAATATCCTTGAAGAACGATAGTCCTTTTAAGGAATGTCTTGAAAGACGATGGTTCCTTTCAGGAATATCCTTGAAGAACGATAGTCCTTTTCAGAAATATCCTTGAAGATCGATAGTACTTGTCAGGAATATCCTTGAAGAACGATAGTCCTTTTCAGCAATATCCTTGAAGGACGATAGTCGTTTTCAGGAATATCCTTGAAGGACGATAGTCTTTTCAGGACTACCTTTGCAGGACGATAGTCCTTTTCAGGAATATACTTGAAGGACGATAGTCATTTTCAGGAATATCCTTGAAAGATGATAGTCCTTTTCAGGACTACGTTTGAATGACGATAGTCCTTTTCAGGAATATCCTTGAAGGACGATGGTTCTTTTCAGCAATATCCTTGAAGGACGATAGTCGTTTTCAGGAATATCCTTGAAGGACGATAGTATTTTCAGGACTACCTTTGCAGGACGATAGTCCTTTTCAGGAATATCCTTGAAGGACGATAGTATTTTCAGGACTACCTTTGCAGGACGATAGTCCTTTTCAGGAATATCCTTGAAGGATGATAGTCCTTTTCAGGAATATCCTTGAAAGATGATAGTCCTTTTCAGGACTACGTTTGAAGGACGATAGTCTTTTTCAGGAATATCCTTGAAAGATGATAGTCCTTTTCAGGACTACGTTTGAAGGACGATAGTCCTTTTCAGGAATATCCTTGAAGGACGATGTTTCTTTTCAGGAACATACTTGTAGGACGATAGTCTTTTCAGGACTACCTTTGCAGGACGATAGTCCTTTTCAGGAATATCCTTGAAGGACGATAGTCATTTTCAGGAATATCCTTGAAAGATGATAGCCCTATCAGGACTACGTTTGAAGGACGATAGTCCTTTTCAGGACTACGTTTGAAGGACGATAGTCCTTTTCAGGAATATCCTTGAAGGACGATAGTCTTTTTCAGGAATATCCTTGAAGGACGATAGTCCTTTTCAGCAATATCCTTGAAGGACGATAGTCGTTTTCAAGAATATCCTTGAAGGACGATAATCTTTTCAGGACTACCTTTGCAGGACGATAGTCCTTTTCAGGAATATCCTTGAAGGACGATAGTCATTTTCAGGAATATCCTTGAGGGCGATAGTCCTTTTCAGGACTACGTTTGAAGGACGATAGTCCTTTTCAGTACTACGTTTGAAGGACGATAGTCCTTTTCAGGAATATCCTTGAAGGACGATAGTCTTTTTCAGGAATATCCTTGAAGGACGATAGTGCTTCTCAGCAATATCCTTGAAGGACGATAGTCGTTTTCAGGAATATCCTTGAAGGACGATAGTCTTTTCAGGACTACCTTTGCAGGACGATAGTCCTTTTCAGGAATATCCTTGAAGGACGATAGTCATTTTCAGGAATATCCTTGAAAGATGATAGCCCTATCAGGACTACGTTTGAAGGACGATAGTCCTTTTCAGGACTACGTTTGAAGGACGATAGTCCTTTTCAGGAATATCCTTGAAGGACGATAGTCTTTTTCAGGAATATCCTTGAAGGACGATAGTCCTTTTCAGCAATATCCTTGAAGGACGATAGTCGTTTTCAAGAATATCCTTGAAGGACGATAATCTTTTCAGGACTACCTTTGCAGGACGATAGTCCTTTTCAGGAATATCCTTGAAGGACGATAGTTATTTTCAGGAATATCCTTGAAAGATGATAGTCCTTTTCAGGACTACGTTTAAAGGAAGATAGTCCTTTTCAGGAATATCCTTGAAGACGATAGTCTTTTTCAGGAATATCCTTGAAGGACGATAGTCGTTTTCAGGAATATCCTTGAAGGACGATAGTATTTTCAGGACTACCTTTGCAGGACGATAGTCCTTTTCAGGAATATCCTTGAAGGACGATAGTCATTTTCAGGAATATCCTTGAAAGATGATAGTCCTTTTCAGGACTACGTTTGAAGGACGATAGTCCTTTTCAGGAATGTCTTGAAAGACGATTGTTCTTTTCAGGAATATACTTGTAGGGCAATAGTCTTTTCAGGACTACCTTTGCAGGACGATAGTCCTTTTCAGGAATATCCTTGAAGGACGATAGTCATTTTCAGGAATATCCTTGAAAGATGATAGTCCTTTTCAGGACTACGTTTGAAGGACGATAGTCCTTTTCAGTACTACGTTTGAAGGACGATAGTCCTTTTCAGGAATATCCTTGAAGGACGATAGTCTTTTTCAGGAATATCCTTGAAGGACGATAGTGCTTCTCAGCAATATCCTTGAAGGACGATAGTCGTTTTCAGGAATATCCTTGAAGGACGATAGTCTTTTCAGGACTACCTTTGCAGGACGATAGTCCTTTTCAGGAATATCCTTGAAGGATAATAGTCATTTTCAGGAATATCCTTGAAGGACGATAGTTCTTTTCAGGACTACGTTTGAAGGACGATAGTCCTTTTCAGGAATATCCTTGAAGGACGATGGTTCTTTTCAGGAATATACTTGTAGGACGATAGTCTTTTCAGGACTACCTTTGCAGGACGATAGTCTTTTTCAGGAATATCCTTGAAGGACGATAGTCATTTTCAGCAATATCCTTGAAGGACGATAGTCGTTTTCAGGAATATCCTTGAAGGACGATAGTTGTTTTCAGGACTACCTTTGCAGGACGATAGTCCTTTTCAGGAATATCCTTGAAGGACGATAGTATTTTTCAGCAATATCCTTGAAGGACAATAGTCGTTTTCAGGAATATCCTTGAAGGACGATAGTCTTTTCAGGACTACCTTTGCAGGACGATAGTCCTTTTCAGGAATATACTTGAAGGACGATAGTCATTTTCAGGAATATCCTTGAAAGATGATAGTCCTTTTCAGGAATATCCTTGAAAAACGAAAGTCCTTCTCAGGAATATCTTGAAGGACGATGGTCCTTTTCTGGAATATCCTTGAAGAACGATAGTCCTTTTCAGGTATATCCTTGAAGAACGATCGTCCTTTTCAGAAATACCCTTGAAGAACGATAGTCATTTTCAGAAATATCCTTGAAGGACGATAGTCTTTTTCAGGAATATCCTTGAAGGACGATAGTCCTTTTCAGCAATATCCCTGAAGGACGATAGTCGTTTTCAGGAATATCCTTGAAGGACGATAGTCCTTTTCAGGTCTACGTTTGAAGGACGATAGTCCGTTTCAGGACTACGTTTGAAAAACGATAGTCCTTTCAGGAATATCCTTGTAGGACGATAGTCCTTTTCAGGACTACGTTTGTAGGACGATAGTCCGTTTCAGGACTACGTTTGAAAAACGATAGTCCTTTTCAGGACTACGTTTGAAAAACGATAGTCCTTTTCAGGACTACCTTTGCAGGACGATAGTCCTTTTCAGGAATATCCTTGAAGGACGATGGTTCTTTTCAGGAATATCCTTGAAAAACGATAGTTCTTTTCAGGAATATCCTTGAAGGACGATAGTACTTTTCAGGAATATCCTTGAAAAACGAAAGTCCTTCTCAGGAATATCTTGAAGGACGATGGTCCTTTTCTGGAATATCCTTGAAGAACGATAGTCCTTTTCAGGTATATCCTTGAAGGACGATGGTTCTTTTTAGGAATATACTTGTAGGACGATAGTCTTTTCAGGACTACCTTTGCAGGACGATAGTCTTTTTCAGGAATATCCTTGAAGGACGATAGTCCTTTTCAGCAATATCCTTGAAGGACGATAGTCGTTTTCAGGAATATCCTTGAAGGACGATAGTCATTTTCAGGAATATCCTTGAAGGACGATAGTCATTTTCAGGAATATCCTTGAAAGATGATAGTCGTTTTCAGGACTACGTTTGAAGGACGATAGTCCTTTTCAGGAATATCCTTGAAGGACGATAGTCTTTTTCAGGAATATCCTTGAAGGACGATAGTCCTTTTCAGCAATATCCCTGAAGGACGATAGTCGTTTTCAGGAATATCCTTGAAGGACGATAGTCCTTTTCAGGTCTACGTTTGAAGGACGATAGTCCGTTTCAGGACTACGTTTGAAAAACGATAGTCCTTTCAGGAATATCCTTGTAGGACGATAGTCCTTTTCAGGACTACGTTTGTAGGACGATAGTCCGTTTCAGGACTACGTTTGAAAAACGATAGTCCTTTTCAGGACTACCTTTGCAGGACGATAGTCCTTTTCAGGAATATCCTTGAAGGACGATGGTTCTTTTCAGGAATATCCTTGAAAAACGATAGTCCTTTTCAGGAATATCCTTGAAGGACGATAGTACTTTTCAGGAATATCCTTGAAAAACGAAAGTCCTTCTCAGGAATATCTTGAAGGACGATGGTCCTTTTCTGGAATATCCTTGAAGAACGATAGTCCTTTTCAGGTATTTCCTTGAAGAACGATAGTCCTTTTCAGAAATATCCTTGAAGTACGATAGTACTTTTCAGGAATATCCTTGAATAACGATAGTCCTTTTCAGAAATATCCTTGAAGAACGTTAGTTCTTTTCAGGAATATCCTTGAAGAACGATAGTACTTTTCAGGAATATCCTTGAAGAACGATAGTCCTTTTCAGAAATATCCTTGAAGAACGATAGTCCTTTTCAGGAATGTCTTGAAAGACGATGGTTCCTTTCAGGAACATCCTTGAAGAACGATAGTCCTTTTCAGAAATATCCTTGAAGAACGATAGTCCTTTTCAGAAATATCCTTGAAGAACGATAGTCCTTTTCAGGAATATCCTTGAAGGATGATAGTCATTTTCAGGAATGTCTTGAAGGACGATGGTCCCTTTCAGGAATATCCTTGCAGGACGATAGTCCTTTTCAGGAATATCCTTGAAGGACGATGGTCCTTTTCTAGAATATCCTTGAAGAACGTTAGTTCTTTTCAGGAATATCCTTGAAGAACGATAGTCCTTTTCAGGAATATCCTTTAAGGATGATAGTTATTTTCAGGAATGTCTTGAAAGACGACGGTCCCTTTCAGGAATATCCTTGAAGGACGATGGTTCTTTTTAGGACTACCTTTGCAGGACGATAGTCTTTTTCAGGAATATCCTTGAAGGACGATAGTCCTTTTCAGCAATATCCTTGAAGGACGATAGTCCTTTTCAGGACTACGTTTGTAGGACGATAGTCCGTTTCAGGACTACGTTTGAAAAACGATAGTCCTTTTTAGGACTACCTTTGCAGGACGATAGTCCTTTTCAGGAATATCCTTGAAGGACGATGGTTCTTTTCAGGAATATCCTTGAAAAACGATAGTCCTTTTCAGGAATATCCTTGAAGGACGATAGTACTTTTCAGGAATATCCTTGAAAAACGAAAGTCCTTCTCAGGAATATCTTGAAGGATGATGGTCCTTTTCTGGAATATCCTTGACGAACGATAGTCCTTTTCAGAAATATCCTTGAAGAACGATAGTACTTTTCAGGAATATCCTTGAAGGATGATAGTCATTTTCAGGAATGTCTTGAAGGACGATGGTCCCTTTCAGGAATATCCTTGCAGGACGTTAGTCCTTTTCAGGAATATCCTTGAAAAACGAAAGTCCTTCTCAGGAATATCTTGAAGGACGATGGTCCTTTTCTGGAATATCCTTGAAGAACGATAGTCCTTTTCAGGTATATCCTTGAAGAACGATCGTCCTTTTCAGAAATACCCTTGAAGAACGATAGTCCTTTTCAGAAATATCCTTGAAGGATGATAGTCATTTTCAGGAATGTCTTGAAGGACGATGGTCCCTTTCAGGAATATCCTTGCAGGACGATAGTCCTTTTCAGGTATATCCTTGAAGAACGATAGTCCTTTTCAGAAATATCCTTGAAGAACGATAGTCCTTTTAAGGAATGTCTTGAAAGACGATGGTTCCTTTCAGGAATATCCTTGAAGAACGATAGTCCTTTTCAGAAATATCCTTGAAGATCGATAGTACTTTTCAGGAATATCCTTGAAGAACGATAGTCCTTTCCAGGAATATCCTTGAAGAACGATAGTACTTTTCAGGAATATCCTTGAAGAACGATAGTCCTTTTCAGAAATATCCTTGAAGAACGATAGTCCTTTTCAGGAATATCTTGAAAGACGATGGTTCCTTTCAGGAATATCCTTGAAGAACGATAGTCCTTTTCAGGAATATCCTTGAAGGATGATAGTCCTTTTCAGGAATATCCTGGAAGAACGATAGTTCTTTTCAGGAATATCCTTGAAGAACGATAGTCCTTTTCAGGAATAACCTTCAAGGATAATAGTCATTTTCAGGAATGTCTTGAAGGACGATGGTCCCTTTCAGGAATATCCTTGCAGGACGATAGTCCTTTTCAGGTATATCCTTGAAGAACGATAGTCCTTTTTAGAAATATCCTTGAAGAACGATAGTCCTTTTCAGAAATATCCTTGAAGAACGATAGTCCTTTTAAGGAATGTCTTGAAAGACGATGGTTCCTTTCAGGAATATCCTTGAAGAACGATAGTCCTTTTCAGAAATATCCTTGAAGATCGATAGTACTTTTCAGGAATATCCTTGAAGAACGATAGTCCTTTTCAGGAATATCCTTGAAGAACGATAGTACTTTTCAGGAATATCCTTGAAGAACGATAGTCCTTTTCAGAAATATCCTTGAAGAACGATAGTCCTTTTCAGGAATATCTTGAAAGACGATGGTTCCTTTCAGGAATATCCTTGAAGAACGATAGTCCTTTTCAGGAATATCCTTGAAGGATGATAGTCCTTTTCAGGAATATCCTGGAAGAACGATAGTTCTTTTCAGGAATATCCTTGAAGAACGATAGTCCTTTTCAGGAATAACCTTCAAGGATGATAGTCATTTTCAGGAATGTCTTGAAGGACGATGGTCCCTTTCAGGAATATCCTTGCAGGACAATTGTCCTTTTCAGGAATATCCTTGAAGGATGATTGTCATTTTCAGTAATATCCTTAAAGGACGATAGTCCTTTTCAGGAATATCCTTGAAGGATGATAGTCCTTTTCAGGAATATCCTTGAAGAACAATAATCATTTTCAGGAATATCCTTGAAAAACTCTAGTCCTTTTCAGGACTATCTTTGCAGGACGATAGTCCTTTTCAGGAATATCCTTGAAGAACGATAGTTTTTTTAAGAAATATCCTTGAAGGACGAAAGTACTTTTCAGAAATATCCTTAAAGGACGATAGTCTTTTTCAGGAATATCCTTAAAGGACGATAGTCCTTGTCAGGACTACGTTTGAAGGACGATAGTCCTTTTTTAAGCGATATCCTTGAAGGACGATAGTCCTTTTCAGGAATATCCTTAAACGACGATAGTCCTTTTCAGGAATATCCTTAAACGACGATAGTCCTTTTCAGGAATATCCTTGAAGGACGGTAGTTACTAAGAATTATAGAAAATGGAGATAGTTATGTAGTGGTACAACAGCTTTATTGTTGTTATACGTGTTTGTAATCAAATACATAAGTAGTTATTGTTTAAGGATGAAATATGAAGTACGTAACATGAACGTATGTGCGGAGGTTTACGGATATGAATCAAGTAGAAATGGTTTAACTGGATCTGAACAGTAAACGGTCTTCTTAAAGGACATGAGAGCAACATTAGTGAATGGGCATTATTAATAGAATTAGGTATTAAATACAGGTCCTATAATCGTTTTACGGATTGGTAGATCCTTGTTGCCATAATAGCTCCTTAATCACATTTTGGCATTCATATATTTACTGACTCATTGCCCATTAAATTCCATCGACTCTAATTGTATGAATGCCGAGAAGAACGTATTCGTACAATTAAATTCGAACGTAAAATTCTTTTAACCGATAGATCATTGCTCTCTATCTATGGATTCAGGGTTCCATTCCTAGACAGGGTATCAGAGTGTAGTTTTTGAAATGAGTACTTCTTTCAGGGTTTGAATGAATTTTGCATCACAAGATACAAGTTTAAAGCCAAGTAGAATAATGCATAATTTTTATTAAATTCTACAGTCTTTTAATAAAAGAACACAACATAGTTTATATCTAATATCTCTAGAATTGTTTAGTTTCCTTTAAATATATAATATAAATATTTTTTCAGAATCCATTAATACTAATTAGATTACCTGAAAGTAAATTAACGTACCATTTACTTTTTCACAACTATTAGCTTATTACTCTCAAAGATACCATATGGTTGCATATTTTTAAACTACAATATTATTAAAAGGTACCATTAGGTAATGATAGCTATAAGCTAAGTTATTAATACAGGTAAAGGCTCATTGTGTCGGAGGCTTCGCTCCGCCCCTTCATCCCCACCACGGCGTGTCCCTGAAGCCTATATAAGCAGAGGCACCTCCACGGCTTCAGTACACTTCAGTCTACCACTCTGGGAGCAAGAGCTGAAAGCATTCTGCCATCAAGTGTTGCTAAGAGCGAAGACTACCAATTACGTTTAAAATGGATTCCGACTACGTTCGTCAAGTGAGTGGCTTATATAGTCTGTTACTGCATAGAATGTGAGTAAAGCACTTTAGTGACTGATATGTGATAATGCATTGATGTTGGCAGGAGGAGGAGGTGGCGGCGTGCGGCGCCATCTACGGGGCGGAGTGGGCAGTGGAGAGCGAGCAGCGGCGCTCGTACAGCTGCAGGCTGCTGGAGAGGCAGGTGCCAGCCGTGCTCACGGTGACCCTGCCGCCCACCTACCCCTCCCTCGGCCCTCCCGAGTACGACCTCTCGGCGCCCTCGCTGCCCCGCGACGCCAAGAAGCGCATCCACCAACAACTGCAGCGCCTCGCCACGTAAGCCCCGCTCGCTCACTCACTCACTCGTTCAGTCAGTCATTCAGTCAGTCAGTGGCGTTGTATTAACTGTATGTTGTTGTTGTGTGTGTCGCAGGGAGCGCTTCGGCGAGTGCCTCGTGTACCTGTGGGTGGAGAAGGTGCGGCAGATGCTGCGGGAGAGCGCGCCCACGGCGAAGGCGGCGCGCGGGAAGAGGCAGGCGGAGGGCAGCGGCGGCCAGAGGCATAGCTGCCCCCCCATCACCCACGGGCCGGTGATCACGGACAGGAAGAGCTCTTTCCAAGGGCACGCGGCCGAGGTGCACTCGCTCGAGGACGTCAGGTGAGTCCCGCACCCGCACTCCCTCTGTGCCTGTGTGTGTGCGCATAAGGTGAATAAGGCGCGCGCTTGTTGTCGCAGGGCGGTGCTGGCGGCGCTCAAGCAGAACCGGAAGATCGCGCAGGCCAAGCACAACATGTTCGCGTACCGCATCGAGCAGGAGCCCCAGGGGCGCAGCGGCGGCCTGCTGCAGGACTGCGACAACGACGGGGAGGCGCACGCCGGCCCCCGGCTGCTGCACCTGCTGCGGGCCATGGGCCAGAGGCACGCGCTTGTGGTCGTCACAAGATGGTAACCACCTATTATTATTATTATTTATTATCATGTCTGTTTTTAAAACTGTTCACTGGAAGGCGCACCAATGTCAGTCTCCAAAAGAGAGTTCCACACTTCCACATCTTTGCTAGCTCATCGGACAATAGACAGTTTCTTCCTGTGTCCTCTCAAATTCTTATTTATATTGAACGTGTACATATCTTGCAAATCAGATATGTACATTGTAATAACTTTTCGGTATCTAATACGTCGTACGTGGCAGAGTCGCTGCAGGATCTGGAGGAAATGCTGTCCGAACTAGATGCTGCTTCTCGACTCGGGATGAATTTAGAAAAGACCAAAATCATGTCTAATGATTTGGTGTTCCCGAGACCGGTTGCCCGTGGGGGTACTCCCGTAGAAGTTGTTTCCCAATACGCTTACTTAGGCCAAATTATACAGCTCTCTCTCCCTCATTCACTCATCGGTGCTTACATCACAGGTTCGGAGGCGTGCAGCTGGGGCCCGACAGGTTCCGGCACATCAACAACGCCTCCAGGCAGGCGCTCGTGCACGCCGGCCTCGCCAACGGCAAGTGATGCACCGCCTCTCACTACAATTGCACTGCACTTCACTGCGGAGCTTCAAGAAGACTGTTTCACTTTGAGAGATTAGTTTGTATTTTCATTGAATTAAGTATGTGTATGAAAGATGTTGTAAAAATAGTGAATTAATTAACAGTATTGATTTTAGTCATAACTGAGTGAACTGCAGATATTGTATAAATATTTAATTAAGTAGTAGTTTGTAATGTTGTAGATAGCGATTAATAATTATTTTATTAGCGATTACAAATAACAAATTAAATTGTAAATAGTTTTAGCAACTGCATTATAAGCCGTTTCTTTGTGAAGTCATTTGAATTATCTGAATTGTAATAATGTGAATAAACTAGTTTTTATTGTAATTAAGTGATTTCATTTCCTCTCTGTCCACATACATCACACCCGTTCATTTTTACAAAAGTCAAAGATTACAGATAGTCAATTTCCCTTGATTTGCACACATACAATACACATACGTACTCTATAGTCAGATAATTATTCATAAAATATGTTAAAATAAGCCTCTTACTTGACATAACAATACAATTCACACATTAGTTAGTATCTAAGAATATAAATACATACATAGTTATAAGATAGTCTGGGAGCTAATTGGAAGCTTATTAGCTGTCTTTCTACTCGGCATGTCTTAGAAAACCTTTTAAGGAAGAAAGTCTTTCAAGGGTCAATTAAATCTTTTGAGCTATGGGCTTGTAACCTGTTACAAATATCTTATAGCAATGCCATCACTACCCCGATACTTATACAAACACTGAAAGAAATCTAAAGTGAAATAGGAGACGTATTTTAGAAGTGGTCGTTCTAATCATCCAATTAGATACTGTCCCGCCCTTACTTCGGTGATCAGAGTGACAATGTCGTTATGGCTACTTTTAATATAAATATGTAAACAAGTAAAATAAACAATGATCTCGTATAAAAAGGAAGGGTAATAATAGATAGCATTTCATTAAATCAGGTGAAAATCTCTGATAGCGGCCATGTAATATCAAGTATTGTTGGTGCCTATGAGGCAAAGCATCGCGAGGAAACGTGCGTATCATTTTAGATGGGTGATTATCGATATCTCTGAAAAACGACGTCTTCACTGCCCCTCACTTAGGGTACTGACTATCTGGTGAAACGTGGGCTTTGAGTGTACAAAGACCTTCGTAAGGACGAAGGTCTTGAAAGGTAAGCTAAGAGATAAAAATAATGTGAAATCCGTAGTAAACTTATGCTACGGGTTTCACGGTATTGGCTTTAAACAGAATTTTACAATTGTGACATATGTAGATATACGAACCTATCACACTAGGGGAGTTTATTTGTTGTTGTTGTAATAATACATCTCGTTTTTATTTATTATTTATATTATAATTTATTCTTTGTTTATATAATTACTCTACTAATTCAGTAAATCTATAATTCAGACTACCTATTGGGATTTGTATCTAAGTGACCTGGTGTAGGTATCTTGTGTTTTTAATATTTAATTTTTATAAAATGCCTAATTCTATTTCTTTACTAATAGTTTTGCTGATTTGATACATAATCACTGTCTTTGAAATATTCCATAGCGTAATATCAATAAACTATATTTCAAATCATAGTTTAACTTTGTTTTAAATAGACTACCTGCAGCGAAGATCGATGAGTCAGTTCAAGACTATAAAAACACCAATAAAAATAACACGAATAAAAAACACTAATGTATTTTCTCTAATTCCCTAGACACTACTCAAAACAACACGCCGTAGCTCACGTACACACAACATTCTAATGTAACAATGACTCATAGATATATGTAAAATAAATATTAATGAAATAAGTCACAAATCCAAAGGTATAACAAATTTATGCCTAGAATATTTTTTCAACGACTAAAATATATGAAACATTTACATGATAGAAAAATAACTAGTAGCTAACCAGATAGTTGTACATACTTCTACCTTCTACTATCTACCTACTGTTCATTTCTTGTTATTTATTTAATTATTTTACTATTCAAAATACATATTCAAGCTTATATATAACTGACCTAGGAGATTTTATATTCCCGAAATTCTGTCTACTCCGAAAGGGATTAAAGGACATGAATGTATAAGTCTATACGTATCGGTTAATCTTTGATTATCATAAGGATATTTAATGATAATTAATAATAATACTACGGTGAGGGAAAGCATAGTGATAAAACCTACGAGTTCCTCGAACAGGTAATAGTCAGTGCTAGTAAATGGCGACATAGCTTACCACCTGTCACATTGAGTACTGACTATCTGGTCAACACGTGGGTTCGAGGTGGTCATAGAATTACTACCTTTGCAAATACGGAGAAGGACACCTGAACCTCTGACTATCCGCAAGGGTTAATGGTCGTGAACGCGTTTGTCTTTTGTTTATTGTCTATTAATAATTCTCCTCTGTCACCCTTCTAAAGTAAGGCGATCATATCGAATATTGGTAAAGACTTTTACGAGAAAGGGAGTAAAGGGCTTACATGTGATGTGTAGCAAAGTTAAGTCAGCGGCACCAAACATTGAAATACAACGTGGCGGGCAAGTATTGTTTGTTATCTAAAAGGATTTATTGTTTCTTATCTATAACAATAAAGTAATTATTATGAGTGGTCTATAATAAACGTTGACCTTAATAGCTTTTCATTTGCAAAGAATTTTTACAACCACGTCTTGCATTGTTCCTATATTTTTTTGCAAGAGAACTCAACTGACTTTTTCTCAAAGCATAATAAAGGGTGGTAATAAAAGTAAAAGCTATTTATAATAGGACATAAATAGGTTTCCATGAGTCGCCGTGTGCAACATAGCTGTACTATAGTCTTTTCATAGACTATGACGACTATGGACACCTAAACCTCTGACTACCCCGCAAGGGTTAATGGTTGCGTTTGTTTTTTGTTTAAATCTTACTTCAGAATGAATTAATACTAATTAGTTAGGCATTACCTGAAAAGTAATTAACGTAACATTTACTTTTTCACAACTATTAGTTTATTACTCTTAGATATACCATATGGTTATATATTTTTACACTACCATATTATTAAAAGGTACCATTATGTAATTATATCTATAAGTTAAGTTATTAATACAGATAAAATTAAAATTCTATAATTATGTCATTAAAATATGTAAGTAAAAAATATAAAACATTTAACGTATGTGTTTTTGAATTTTTTTCATCTATTATCTAGTACTGAGGAGACTTACATCTCAATATCAGGTACCTAATAGTAGATATCGTATTATGTTTGACTGAGATTGATGCCGGATTGGGATTTGATTGTATGCTAGGTCTCTTCTGAAGTATAAAACTAGCCCACGGTATAAAGTATGGTTTATAATAAACTATAAAATTAAACGACTGCACAGAATTTAAACTCGTGTATTTTTATATACTTACATAAAGTGCTGAAAGAAATATATTTAGTCGAAATATAGTTTATTATTCTTAATCTTTTTGCAGTTTGAGTTAGTGCTAAGATACTCTGTTGTCATTACAACCATAGCATGAGTATTTAAATTTGGTGGTTAATGTTACAAATAACTCATTGAGTGTTAACCATGTGCATATTGTTTAATATGAATAGTGTTCAATTCTAAAGGGATTTCATAATAACTCTCTTTGTGTATTAATATACTTTATATATTAATATACAAGGAAGTTCTTTAAACTATAGCTATAGCTTTAGTAATTCATTAAGTAATTCACTTCATAGTAAAAAAATTCTACAGAGAGACAACTATGAGCAAAAGCTCATTATGCTGGAAGCTTCGCTCCGCCCCTTCATCCCCACCACGGCGTGTCCCTGAAGCCTATATAAGCAGAGGCACCTCCACGGCTTCAGCACACTTCAGTCAACCAGTCTGGGAGCAAGAGCTGAAAGCATTCTGCCATTCTGTGTTCCACAGAGCGAAGACTAACAACTGCGTTTAAAATGGATTCCGACTACGTTCGTCAAGTGAGTTGCTTATTTAGTCTGTTACTGCATAGGGTGTGTAAGTGAAGCACTTTGGTTACTGATATGTGATAATCTATTGATTGTTGCAGGAGGAGGAGGTGGCGGCGTGCGGCGCCATCTACGGGGCGGAGTGGGCAGTGGAGAGCGAGGAGCGGCGCTCGTACAGCTGCAGGCTGCTGGAGAGGCAGGTGCCAGCCGTGCTCACGGTGACCCTGCCGCCCACCTACCCCTCCCTCGGCCCTCCCGAGTACGACCTCTCGGCGCCCTCGCTGCCCCGCGACGCCAAGAAGCGCATCCACCAACAACTGCAGCGCCTCGCCACGTAAGCCCCGCTCGCTCACTCAGTCACTCGTTCAGTCAGTCAGTCAGTCAGTGGCGTTGTATTAAGTGTATTTGTTGTTGTGTGTGTCGCAGGGAGCGCTTCGGCGAGTGCCTCGTGTACCTGTGGGTGGAGAAGGTGCGGCAGATGCTGTGGGAGAGCGCGCCCACGGCGAAGGCGGCGCGCGGGAAGAGGCAGGCGGAGGGCAGCGGCGGCCACAGGCATAGCTGCCCCCCCATCACCCACGGGCCGGTGATCACGGACAGGAAGAGCTCTTTCCAAGGGCACGCGGCCGAGGTGCACTCGCTCGAGGACGTCAGGTGAGTCCCGCACCCGCACTCCCTCTGTGCCTGTGTGTGTGCGCATAAGGTGAATAAGGCGCGCGCTTGTTGTCGCAGGGCGGTGCTGGCGGCGCTCAAGCAGAACCGGAAGATCGCGCAGGCCAAGCACAACATGTTCGCGTACCGCATCGAGCAGGAGCCCCAGGGGCGCAGCGGCGGCCTGCTGCAGGACTGCGACAACGACGGGGAGGCGCACGCCGGCCCCCGGCTGCTGCACCTGCTGCGGGCCATGGGCCAGCTAAACGCACTCGTCGTCGTCACAAGATGGTAATCACCTATTATTATTATTTATTATCAAGCCTGTTTTTAAAACTGTTCACTGAAGGCGAAAAGAGATTTCCACACTTCCACATCTTTGCTAGCACATCGGACAATAGACAGTTTCTTCCTGTGTCCTCTCAAATTCTTATTTATATTGAACGTGTACATATCTTGCAAATCAGATATGTACATTGTAATAACTTTTCGGTATGTAATACGTCGTACGTGGCAGAGTCGCTGCAGGATCTGGAGGAAATGCTGTCCGAACTAGATGCTGCTTCTCGACGCATCGGACTCGGGATGAATTTAGAAAAGACCAAAATCATGTCTAATGATTTGGTGTTCCCGAGACCGGTTGCCCTTGGGGGTACTCCCGTAGAAGTTGTTTCCCAATACGCTTACTTAGGCCAAATTATACAGCTCTCTCTCTCCCTCATTCACTCATCGGTGCTTACATCACAGGTTCGGGGGCGTGCAGCTGGGGCCCGACAGGTTCAAGCACATTAACAACGCGTCCAGGCAGGCGCTCGTGCACGCCGGCCTCGCCAAGGGCAAGTGATGCACCGCCTCCCACTACAATTGCACTGCACTTCACTGCGGAGCTTCAAGAAGACTGTTTCACTTTAAGAGATTAGTTTGTATTTTTATTGAATTAAGTATGTGTATGAAAGATGTTGTAAAAATAGTGAATTAATTGACAGTATTGATTTTAGTCATAACTGAGTGAACTGCAGATATTGTATAAATATTTAATTAAGTAGTAGTTTGTAATGTTGTAGATAGCGATTAATAATTATTTTATTAGCGATTATAAATAACAAATTAAATTGTAAATAGTTTTAGTAACTGCATTATAAGCCGTTTCTTTGTGAAGTCATTTGAATTATCTGAATTGTAATAATGTAAATAAACTAGTTTTGATTTATAATTAAGTGATTTCATTTCCTTTCTGTCCACATACATCACACCCTTTCTTTAAAAAGTCAAAGATAGTCAATTTCCCTTGATTTGCACACATACAATACACACACGTACTCTATAGTCAGTCTATTATACATATGTTGAAATAAGCCTCTTACTTGACATAACAAGAAAGTTCACACATTAGTTAGTATCTAAAAATACAAATAGATAGTTACAAGATGGTGTGGGAGCTAATTGGAAGCATACTAGCTGTCTTTCTACTCGGCATGTCGTAGAAGGCTGCTAGGGATCAATTAAATATTTTGAGCTATGGCCTTGTAACCTGTTACGAATATCTTATAGCAATGCCATCACTACCCCGATACTTATACAAACACTGAAAGAAATCTAAAGTGAAAGAGGAGACGTAATAAGATCGTCATAAACATTAATTCAGACACTGTTCACGTGATTACTTAACCTCGGGATCAGAGTGATTATGTCGTTATGGCTAGTTTTAATATAGATATGAAAACAGGTATAATAAACAATGGTCCAAATAATAAGGAAGCGTAATAATAGATAGAATCTCATTACATCAGATGAGTATATCTGGTAGTGGCCATGTAATATCAAGTATTGTTGGTCTATGAGGCAAAGCATCGCGCGGAAACGTGCGTATCATTTTCGATGTGTGATAATTGATATGTTTTTGACATGTATATTGTATATTGACATGTTTTTTGGACCTGACTGAAACACAGCGCTGGTTACATGGACAACTGTGCCATGTTACTAGCATTTTAGCTGAGGCAGGTCCTTTTGCATTTGGCGTTGCACCGGCTTGCACAGGCCTATTTAGTTTCAAGTTTGTTTTTTTTCTTTGTTAGTTTGTAAGTTTTGTATTATTGTTTAGGTTTTTGTGTTCGTCGGTGTAATGTCCTAATGTAAATAAATATTATTATTATTATATCTCTAAACGACGATGTCCTCACAGCCTCTCACTTAGGGTACTGACTATCTGCTGAAACGGGGACTTAGATCTAACGTTAGACGTTAGAACTAACGAGTGCTCAAAGACCTTCGTAAGGTCGAAGGTCTTGAAACGTAAGCTAAGAGATAAGAATAATGTGAAATCCGTAGTAAACTTATGCTACGGGTTTCACGGTATTGGCTTTGAACAGAATTGTACAATTGTGACATATGTAGATATACGAACCTACCACACAAGGGGAGTTCGTTTGTTGTTGTTGTAATAATACGTCTCGTTTTTATTTATATTATAATTTATTCTTTGTTTATATAATTAATCTACTAATTCAGTATATTTATAATTCGGTATATACACATCAACGTTGAAAGCTTTAGAAGTGGCTCAAAGAGGTTTGCTTAAGGTATGCATCTTTAAGCCATTTTACTATCCTACTGAGGGCCTCTACAGTTTTTGTGATGTATTGACAGTGCGTCAGCTATATATACTCGACATAGTCCTCAAACAACATAGACTAGTTGAAAACTATGCCCAACCACGGAACAGGCAAAGAAGGTGTACATATAAATATATTATGGCGCCAACAATTACGCGTACTACTTTTGCTGAACACTTCTTTGCATATACAGGTCCAAATCTTTATAATGTTATCAACAATTTTATAAATATTTATAAATTAAATCGGTTCGAGTGTAAGCATAGGGTTACTATATTTTTAAAGAGTCTTTCAGTAACAGACACTGAATCATTATTTGCCAAACCATCACAATTAAATGTTAGGAAAATAACATATTATGTACCATAGATATTGTATGTATTCGGAGAGTCGTTTTCTATATCTGTGCAGCCTTATTATATTATACTTTGTATCTTATATATTTATATAATATATGTATTATGTTTATTATATTCCCATTTCAAATTTACTCACCCCCTTACACACACTCATTCACAGTA
Source organism: Leucoptera coffeella (assembly GCA_030578115.1). Classification (NCBI taxonomy): domain Eukaryota; kingdom Metazoa; phylum Arthropoda; class Insecta; order Lepidoptera; family Lyonetiidae; genus Leucoptera; species Leucoptera coffeella. The sequence goes on from JAMBLF010001119.1 coordinate 85,571, forward strand.
CACTTGCACACAAAAAGGGGACTACACTTCACATAGTATATCATGTTTGTAATTGTTATTACTATAATTTGTTATTTTCTAAAGTGCCTTATGTTTACCTTTAATTATATACTTAAGTTAAGATTACTTTTAAGACTAATTAGGGGAAGAGTGTCTCTCCCGAGATACAGTCTCTGACTAGTTCGGGAGAGCACTGTCCAATGTTTGTACCTAGCTTAAGTTCTGTTGTGCCCAATAAACTTTATTATTACTTTATTATATCTATAATTCAGAGTAACTTTTGGAATTTGTATCTTAGTGACCTGGTGTAGGTATTTTGTGTTTTAATAGAAAAATGCCTTATTCTTTTTCTTTACAAAAAGTTTTGCTGATTTGATACATAATCACTGTCTTTGAAATATTACATAGCGTAATCTGAATAAACAATATTCTAAAGCATAGTTTAACTTTGATTTAAATAGACTACCTGCAGCAAAGATCGATGAGTCAGTTCAAGACAATAAAAATAACACGAATAAAAAACACCAATGTCTTTTCTCTAATTCCCTAGACACTACTCAAAAAACACGCCGTAGGTCACGTACACACAAAATTCTAATGTAACAATGAGTCATAGGTATATTCATTAAATAAGTCACTAATCCAAAGGTACTATAACAAATTTATGCCTAGAATATTTTTCAACAACTAAAATAAATTAAACATTTACATGATAGAAAAATAACTAGACCTTGTAAATCATCATATAACATTGTTATGGGAAACCGTCAAGAATTTTAGCTGTGTATGAGTTTATTATAATCTGTATCTATAAACGTATACGGTTCGCACATTCCTACATATCTGTACCATCTTCGCTCTTCTTAATTCGATGATTTCGTTTGTAGAGGTTGTAGAGGAAAGTCTAGTGTTTTATAGTGCACTACCCCAACGTATTAATATGGCATTAACGTATAACGTATAAATTGCTTTCGTTCTGTTTGGTGCTGTTCATAAGTATTAAGAATTATAAACATCTCAATTTGCATTTAAGGAATGCTTAAGGACTATCGATATTTTCCATCTGTGATCACTATCAGGGTTGTTAAGCTTCAAATGGCAAATAGGTAACAGATTTCATGGTAAAGGGATTGTAGAACCTATAAATCAAAAATTGCAGAATGAATCCAATATTTTTGAAAGACTTTTTGAAGACTTGTGACCTGTTTGTAATATATATGAAAACATAAGAGAGCAGAATTTGTTATTTACATGCCTAAACATAATTATTATGAGTGTTCTGTTATAAACCTTTCATTTCTAAAGAATTGTTTCAACTATATCTTGCATTGTTACTTAGTTTTTAGAAGAGAACTCAACTGACTTTTTCTGAAATCATAACAAACGGAGGTAATAGTAGTATAAGCTATTTGTAATGGGGCATAAATAGGGCCCAAGGAGACGCCGTTTGCAACATATCTGTACCTTAGACTTTTCATAAAATACGTCGAACAAAGTTACAGGTAGAAAAAATAATGTAAATCTGTGATGTACCGAACTTAAAAGAGAATAAAATAATAATACAAACGTAGTCCATAAGTGCTGTTTGGAAATTGCTCACGTATTACTATTATTAATAATAGAGAAAGTTACGTTTTGCTTTTAAAGCTATTTTAGGAATAGCTTGGAAGTACCTGACTGTAAAATCTACAAGTCAAACAATTTACAGACCTATGAGGTAATTGATATTACATTCACTGTATACCAATCTATAATGGCATATACAATTAACTGCTTTAAATTCATTAATTACTTATATACTTTTATTTTCACAGTAATTTAGGCAGTACTTTAAACTTAATATTATTTAAACCCTATAATCTAAAATAGAAGTAAAGCCTAAATATACCTCTGACTAACGTAGCATTATTAGATAGAGTATACACAAACTATATAAATACACATTTACTTAAAATTCATGGTTTAGATTGTTGTACATTTTTCTACTATCTACTGTTAATTTCTTGTTATTTATTAAATTATTTCACTATTCAAAATACATATTCAAGTACAATTTTATATTCCCGAAATTCTGTCTACTCCGAAAGGGATTAAAGGTCATGAATGTATAAGTCTATCAATCAATCAGCCTACGACAGTCCACTGCTGGACGTAGACCTCCCCAAGGTAACGTCACAAAACACGATCACTCGTGGCCCTCAGCCAACCACTACCAGCGACCCTTTTCAGGTCATCAGTCCACCTGGCAGGGGGGCGTCCTACACTACAAGTAAGTAAGTATAAGACTATACATATTGGTTAATCTTTGATTATCATAAGAATATTTAAGGATAATTACTAATAATACTACGGTGAGGGAAAACATCGTGATGAAATCTACGAGTTCCCCGAACAGGTAATAGTCAGTGCTAGTAAATGGCGACATGGCTTACCACCTGTCATATTGAGTACTGACTATCTGGTGAACACGTAGGTTCGAGGTGGCCATAGAATTACTACCTTCGCAAATGCGGAGAAAGACACCTGCACCTCTGACTATCCGCAAGGGTTAATGGTCGTGAACGCGTTTGTCTTTTGTTTATTGTCTATTAATAATTCTCCTCTGTCACCCTTCTAAAGTAAGGCGCTCATATCGAATATTGGTGAAGACTTTTACGAGAAAGGGAGTAAAGGGCTTACACGTGATGTGTAGCAAAGTTAAGTCAGCGGCACCAAACATTGAAATACAACGTGGCGGGCAAGTGTTGTTTGTTTTCTAAAAGAACTTATGGTTTCTTATCTATAACAATTAACTAATTATTATGAGTGGTCTATAATAGACGTTGTCCTTAATAGCTTTTTATTGCGAAAGAATTTTTACAACCAGGTCTTGCATTGTTCCTATATTTTTTTGCAAGAGTACTCAACTGACTTTTTCTGAAAGCATAATAAAGGGTGGCGATAAAAGTAAAAGTCATTTGTAATAGGACATAAATAGGGCTCAATGAGACGCCGTCTGCAACATACCAAATAAAGAAGAAAAAACAAAAAAATACATACACATTAGAAACATATACATTATTAAAGTAGCTGGCGAATTTAGGTTATACCTATGTAATAGCGTTTAATACAGTCTAGTGTCTAATTAGTTATAACAATAGTAGCGCTTTGGGTAACTGTAAGCTTCTATTGTAATTATGTAAATAAATAAATACCTGTACTTTTTTATTCCCTTCATCGTCGTTATATACGAAATCCACTATAATTGCTATTAAAGCTATTTTTTGTATACGAAGTTGTACATTAACAAATGTCATAATAATTAGTGTTTAAGAAAACCATTGGAGGTACCTAACTACAATATACATACATATGAGTGGAGGTGTACGAGTGTGGAGCAAGTAGAAACGGTTTGGCAGGATCAGTAATTGCTTCTCTTTAGCGAAACGGGCGTGATATACATGTATGAATGTGCAAATAAACTACTTGATCACTTTTAGCTTTAGGCTGGGGGTTGTGATGCTATTCGTATTGATGTTACTAACCCATCGCCCTATACATTTCATTGACCCCATTGCAAAAATGCCGGGAAGAACGGCAGATAGTTCACATTCTATTCACTGTACACACTAGCACTGGATATAGAGGTAATGTATAGAATTTTAAGCGTTAGATCATTGATTCAAGGTTCGATTCCTAGACAAAGGTATCAATGTGTAGTATTCGAAGTGAGCACTTCTTTTATGGTTTGAAAGAGTTTTTGACAAGATACAAGTTTAAGGCCTAGTAGAATAATGACTATTTTGAGCAACTTAATTGACTTTTTATTAATGCTTATAATTAATGATAAAAGAACCAAGCATAGTATACATCGAATAACCTCTAGAAACTTCCTCTAGAATTGTTTAGATTCTTTAAAATTTATAATATTCATCTTTCTTCAGAATGAATTGAAACTCATTAGACACTACCTGAAATATAATTAACTTAACAAATTATTATTTCACAACTATTAGCTTATTACTCCTATCTCCTTCCAACTATCACCTAATACTTATATATAATTACACTACAATATTATCTAAAGATACCATTAGGTAATTATCTATAAGCTAAGTTATTCATAGGGGTAAGATTGATATTCTATAATTAATATATTTAAGTAAAATATGTATGTCTTTTTGAATATAACCTTACTAACCGATTGCCCATTAAATTCCATCGACTCTAATTGTATTAATGCCGAGAAGAACGTATAGAATTTTAACCGATAGATCATTGCTCTCTATCTATGGATTGAGGGTTCGATTCCTAGACAGGGTATCAGAGTGTAGTTTTTGAAATGAGTGCTTCTTTTAGGGTTTAAGGAGTGTATGCATTTTAAGGTACAAGTCTAAGGCCTAGTAGAAGAATGATTATTTTGAGCTACTTAATTAACTTTTCATTAAATGCTACAATATTTTGATAAAAGATCCAGACATAACATACATATAATATCTCTAGAATTGTTAAGTTTCGTTAAAATATATAATATTTATCTTTCTTCAGAATGCATTAATACTAATTATTATTAATTAGACATTACCTGAAAGGAAATTAACGTATCATTTACTTTTTCACAACTATTAGCTTATTACTCTCAGAGATACTATATGGTTGCATATTTTCAAACTACAATATTATTAAAAGGTACCATTAGGTAATTATATCCATAAGGTCATTGTGTCGGAGGCTTCGCTCCGCCCCTTCATCCCCACCACGGCGTGTCCCTGAAGCCTATATAAGCAGAGGCACCTCCACGGCTTCAGCACACTTCAGTCAACCAGTCTGGGAGCAAGAGCTGAAAGCATTCTGCCATTCTGTGTTCCACAGAGCGAAGACTAACAACTGCGTTTAAAATGGATTCCGACTACGTTCGTCAAGTGAGTTGCTTATTTAGTCTGTTACTGCATAGGGTGTGTAAGTGAAGCACTTTGGTTACTGATATGTGATAATCTATTGATTGTTGCAGGAGGAGGAGGTGGCGGCGTGCGGCGCCATCTACGGGGCGGAGTGGGCAGTGGAGAGCGAGGAGCGGCGCTCGTACAGCTGCAGGCTGCTGGAGAGGCAGGTGCCAGCCGTGCTCACGGTGACCCTGCCGCCCACCTACCCCTCCCTCGGCCCTCCCGAGTACGACCTCTCGGCGCCCTCGCTGCCCCGCGACGCCAAGAAGCGCATCCACCAACAACTGCAGCGCCTCGCCACGTAAGCCCCGCTCGCTCACTCACTCGTTCAGTCAGTCAGTCAGTCAGTGGCGTTGTATTAAGTGTATTTGTTGTTGTGTGTGTCGCAGGGAGCGCTTCGGCGAGTGCCTCGTGTACCTGTGGGTGGAGAAGGTGCGGGAGATGCTGCGGGAGAGCGCGCCCACGGCGAAGGCGGCGCGCGGGAAGAGGCAGGCGGAGGGCAGCGGCGGCCAGAGGCATAGCTGCCCCCCCATCACCCACGGGCCGGTGATCACGGACAGGAAGAGCTCTTTCCAAGGGCACGCGGCCGAGGTGCACTCGCTCGAGGACGTCAGGTGAGTCCCGCACCCGCACTCCCTCTGTGCCTGTGTGTGTGCGCATAAGGTGAATAAGGCGCGCGCTTGTTGTCGCAGGGCGGTGCTGGCGGCGCTCAAGCAGAACCGGAAGATCGCGCAGGCCAAGCACAACATGTTCGCGTACCGCATCGAGCAGGAGCCCCAGGGGCGCAGCGGCGGCCTGCTGCAGGACTGCGACAACGACGGGGAGGCGCACGCCGGCCCCCGGCTGCTGCACCTGCTGCAGGCCATGGGCCAGCTAAACGCACTCGTCGTCGTCACAAGATGGTAACTATCCACTATTATTATTATTCAATCAATACACTAGCAGCTCTTCAAGCTGATGCATGTATATCATTGCAGTGTATTTAAAACTGGTAACTGAAGGCGCACTAATCACAGTCTCCGGAAGAGAGTTCCACACTTTCACAACACGATAAGTTTATCTCTCCCTCATTAACTCACTGAGTAATGGGTGCTTTTGTTTTAGGTTCGGGGGCGTGCAGCTGGGGCCCGACAGGTTCCGGCACATCAACAACGCCTCCAGGCAGGCGCTCGTGCACGCCGGCCTCGCCAACGGCAAGTGATCAAACACCTCCCCACTACAAATGCAATGCACTATGAAGCATCAAGAAGGCTGTTTTACTCTATCGATATTATATGATTAGTTTGTATTATATTAAGATTGAGTGTGTACATTATAGATTTTGTAAATATAGTTAAGTGAATGTTTAAATATGTACATTGCGTTACCAATAAGTATGCACATACTCAGGAAAATGGTAATAATCGTAGTATAATTCATTGAAGCCATACGCTGCTATAAATATAATGATTTGTATTATAGATTCGAACATAACTAGTAAGTAGGTCAATGCAAATGCTTTGTAAAAGAAATACGAGTATTTCTTTCGTTTAAGTTCTAGTTCGTTTAAGTTTAAGTTCTTGTAAATTTTTAATGGGTATATTAACATTAACTTAATTATGTTAGTTTTGGATTTGTTATTATTGGATTGGATGCCAAAATTTCTAAGTAAAAAGTTTTCTAACAAATAATGTTTTGTAACTTTAAACAATGACTCAATGATTAATATTCTGAATTGTAATAATGTAAATAAACTTAGTTTTATAAAAACGTTTTTTTTTAATTTCCAATCTAACTACACCTATAAATTACACCTGATAATATTTAGAAAACCGGCTTAAGGCGCTCTCATACATACGTACAAATATGGTATAAATAAAACATGTTATTATTTGGCATGGCAGTGTATATTATATCATAATTTAGATTACAAACTAGTGGGCACCTAAGTAGCTATCTTTCTGCATTCCTGGCGTTATTGTCAGCAGTCTTAACTGTAATGCACTTCTTGTCGAGAAATTTCAGCAAATCCTGTAAGAAAACATAGTTTAAATAAACATATTTAAACCGTACATAAATCTATTAATGAATATTTTATTTATTCTATTTTTTTATCTATAATATGTATATGGAACGTAAAAAGAATACTAACTAGCTGCCGTTATTACCGGAATGTCGTAGGAGGCGAATAAGGGACTAGGGTAAATAGAATCTATTGGGAGATGGACAAGTAATCTGACACCAATGTTCCATTATGACCAATATTCATGCTAAAATATGACCTAGGAGATATTACTCGTATATCTCAGATTCATTGAAGGACTTGAATGTATATGTATATTGACGACCTCCGTGGCGCGATCGGTTAGCCGCCGGAACGCTAATCGTGAGGTCCCGGGTTCGATTCCCGGTGGAGGCAGAGTTAAGAACTACGTTTTTTTACTGCTTTCCAGTCTGGTCGTTGATTATAATTATATGCTATATATGTATTTATCTATATATAATAAGTATACATATATTTATTAAATATACGTTGACTAATACCCTTAACACAAGTCATAAATGAACTTACCAAGGGGCTAGTTCAATTGGTGTAATAATTTCCAAATATTTTTATTATATTTATGTATGTATAGGATAAAGCATGATTCCTAAAAGAGTGAAAAGAACTCTGACCAAAAATTAATTAACACATAGTCCTTTAGTCGCCTCCTTCAATATACCAGCGACAAAACACACATTACGCTCATTTTCCTATAGAGGAGATCCCTATTTGTCTCGATCCTGACAAACCACTTTCGCTTCATTGACACTTATACACACTCGGCGGTTATAGGTACTTATGATATCATTCTATTCACATCATAGAATAAATCCTTGTCTTTGTACGTAAAGTTTTCAATGTAAAAATATTTTTTTAGCTCATTATATAAATTCTTGCATTCTATCCAAGTTGCGGTTTCAAGGAAAATGTAGTGACTAAGATTGAAAAGGGCATGCTTCGATTGTTTGGACATGTTATGCGGATGAATAAGTAGAGAGTTAAAAAGGAATATATGTAAGTGAAGTGGAAGGGCGGTTACGTAGGGGCAGCCCAATAAGGCATATGACAGTCAGATAGACACTATATTGAAAAAAGGTGACGTTAGGAGTACCTATAACCGCTGAGTGTGTATGAGAAGGTGCGTGTCAATGAAGCGAAAGTGGTCTGTCAGGATCGGGAAAAATGGGGATCCGTGATCTCTGCCTACCCCTCTACAGGGAATCAGGCGTGATGTGTATGTATGTATTCTGTCTACCCATTCACAAACTACGAACGTGACACCCAACTAGCTAACTATCTTATAGTTTTAAGAGATTCGCGATTTATACTCATGATTAATAATAATTAACGGGACTTATCGCGTGAGTTTATATATAAAATAAAGAAGAATCTGACAGAACACTGCGATGGAGGCGAAGAAACATGAATCGTCAGTCTGCCCGTGACCATGGCTACTGCAACGTAGCCGAAACGTCGGGTTAAAAAAGGTAACTTTATTATATATAAACTTACGCGATAAGTCCCGTTAGTTATTATTAATCATATAGCTACATATCTCACCTTAGGATCATATCTGTGTCCGTAACCAAGTAGATCCTTATGTATGACATCTATTTGAACTGGTTCATATCTCAAAATGGCTTCCTTCAACATCTTCCTACTTGACACGTAGTTATGAAATGCTATATGTAGGGGCAAACGACAGGTATGTATCTGAAAACATGTTACATTACATTATTTACTACTAGTAACCCGCTCCGGCTTCGCACGGGTATAAAATATATAGCCTACTCCACTATTTAATGGATGTTATTATACATATAAACCTTCCTCTTGAATCACTCTATCTATTAAAAAAATCCGTTGCGTAGTTTCAAAGGTTTAAGCATACAAAGGGACATAGGGACAAAGAAAGCGACTTTGTTTTATACTATGTAGTGATTTATTTTTAGACGTCCTTCGTGGCGCGATATAGCCGCATGAACGCTAATCGTGAGGTCCCAAAGATTCCCGGTGGAGACAGAGTTAAGCACTACGCTTTTCTAATGCTTTCAGTCTGGTGGTTAATTATATGTGTATTTATTTATATATAATAAGTATATATTTCTTAAATATACCTTGACTAGTACCCTTAACACAAGTCTTAAATGTTCTTAGCAAGGGGCTAGTTCTATTGGTGTAATAGTGTCCCAATTATTATAATTACTATTCATGCATACATACACATTACGGATCTTACCCTGTAGAGAGGTAGGCAGAGATCACGGATCCTTATCTATCCTGATAAACTACTTATACTTCATTGACACCCATATATCTCCTAATACACACTCGGCGGTTATATGCGTCTATCTGACTGTCATATTGTCTTTTTGGGCCGGCACCTACGTAACCGCCCTTTCATTTCACCCAAATACATACATATAATAAGGTCCTTTAATCCCTTTCGGGGTGGAGAGAACCATAGTGACATGAAAACATCTCCTTGGTTACTTATTAGCATAAATCTTGGGATTATGATGTCATATAGAACATTGGTGATAGGTTGCTAGCCCATAACCTAATAGAATCCTTACCCCTAAAACCTTCCTAAGACATAGAAAAGAAAGGCGTTTAGTTAGCATCCTATTAAGTTTATTTATTTACCTTAGCTTTCTCCCGTTTCTGAAACACATAATCTTCATCGCTACACGGTACTTCTTGCAACACAACCTCATTGGTAACTTGGTATATAGTCTGACTATTTGCATCGAATAGTTTCCTTGGACTTTTGCCTTTCCTGGGACTCGGGGTTTTAGCCCTGGGACTTCTAGATTTAGTTGGAGTCCTAGACTTGAGTTTTACTGGAGATGTAGTTGTATTGGTGTTGTATTTAATCTTTTTTGAGATTGAACTTTCTGCTATTGAGTTAGGGTCTAAAATCGGATGTGTTTGGTTGTAGATGTGAGTTAAGAGTTGTATAGCTGGAAAAGAGATTGAAGTACATAGTTATATTCACTTCTTTAAATCCCTTTCGAGAAACAGAACCTCTGAGACAGATAATTTCTTTAGTCAATATTAACAGGACTAAAGAGGTTGTAATGATTAATATAGTTAGTATGTCAATGACAGATTTATAATACATTGGTAAATGCCAGTTAAATATAGTCTCTTATATGTCTCCTACGACATTCGATATTCTTCTTTTTAAGTTCCAACGTTTTTATTATGATTATTTCAATTACCATTATGCATATAAAGTCTTTGTAATTATATTATTTGAAGCAACAAGCAAAATGAAAGATAATTGATATATTAAAAAACAATATATCCATACATTCATGCTTCTACTTCCCAACATGTTTGACTATTGATCGCCTCTGTATAATATTGTTATTTCTTAGTGATAATATAATAGAACGCGAACCGAAAAATTAGATCTTTAAATTAATAAGTAAATTTTAGGACTATTTAATATGAACGGGTCGTAACAATTTCAAAATAAAACAACAACGCCTTTGTCTATCTCACGCTGTAAATATCGGAAATGTACGAGACACATACTTAGTACTCCATTGTAAAAAAAACAGATTATAGTAGAAAAAATACGTCCTATCCGGCAATAACTAAATTTCATATACACAATTTGTATGAAAACATAAACAAAGTACTCACCACGTTTTCTCTTAAACGGTTTGAGGCCATATTTTTCTAATTCCTTGTTTCTATGCGGCGTCGACATTTTATCATAATCTAACATTGGCGTCACATCACCAGTTTTAATTACATATTCACTTTGATTCGGCGTTTCTATGTGTTCTATTTTATCTCTAAAATTTGTTATTGGTGTTTTTGATGGCAAATTTCTATCTATATCTTTATTGCTACTTTCTTGTTGTATATTATCATCAATATTCATTGTATTTGCTTCAATAATTTCTTTATTATCTTCACTATTCATTTCTATGCAATGATTAGTATCTGTAGGATTAATTTCGTTTGCTTGTATTTCATCATTCTCACACGAAATTTGCGATAAATTGAACTTTGACTTGTGTACTGAATAATTCAATTCTTCATCAGAAATTTCAAATACTTCCTCTTCGTTTAACGAATTAGTTAAATGTTGATCAGAAATACTTGTTTGAGAATTGTGTAGAATATTCAAAGTGTTGTCATTTTCTGTATTTACATTAGATATTGGAGATTCCTCAGGTATATTTAAACTATTATCGTGTTCATTAACATTATCAACAACTAGAATCTCATCATAATCAATAGAAACATCCTCTTGGTTAGCTATTCCATCAACTTTTTCCACATCAATATCACATTCTACTTCATTTACATTATCAATCTCTTCAATATCAATATTTGAACTTTTTTCTGACCCATCACTAGCTATGCTACATTCAGGCGACATATTTACTACATCAATATCACTCAAATTATCATCTTCATTATTCTGATTAACCACATCGATTTCTGGACTTTTACACTTAAAATCTGTGCCAGTGAGTTGAACTAGTGGCAAGGTATCATTAGAATTAGAGGACTGAGTCAAATCTATTTCCAGTTCGTTCAAACTACATTTCTTGTACTCACTATCTACACTAATTTCATCGTCTGTTAGGTTAATATAGCTTGTCGAAGCAATACAATGGCGGCCGGTAGAATTGAAAACCGTGGTATTATTGTCAATATTCTTCCTCATTTCGTAATTATAATCTAGGGAATGTGTTATTTTATTTGTTACGGAGCCGTTAGCGAAGAAATTGCATTGTTTCTGCTCTGTACTGAAATGGGAACTGTATTGAACACATTTTTCTGACCTATTAGAAGGTACACACCTACTTATTTCATCATCATTGGTTTGTGTTAAGTCTATTAGGTCACTACTACTATTCGCCCCACTAGTGTTGTGTGAATCACTCCTTACGACACTTACATGATTCACTGAACTATTAGACACATTTGGTTCTACTGAATTAGAATCACTCACTTCATCACGTTGTGTTAAATCAATTAAACATTCTGTAGCTGTAGAAACTGGTGTCTCTTTCATATTATTATCATCTAAAGGGATGGGTGATTCTCCTGTAGATTGATAAGATTCAACATCTACATTTATCGATGTTTCTTCATCAAATATATCTGGTGATTCACTTCTGATATTCTGAACTGATTCAGTTGCTAATTCTTTCGTTTTTACATGTTTTACGTTTTGCTCAGTTACTAATTCATCGGAATTTTCATTTGGTACATTTTGAGTACTTATATTACTTACAATTTCATTTTCTGCTCGTGTTTCACTATCAAAGCTTATATTAGTTCTAATTTCCATTCCTTCTTGTTCATTATCAAACTTACTCTCATATCTACTTATTACGCTCTGAGCTTCACATATTGTGCCACTGAGAATAACATCAACATCTTTAACACTAATACCTAGTTCAGAAACTTTCTTTACCGAGTCTCTCTTCAATTTTGGACTCATGGGTCGGCCTGGAATCGCCGACCAGTCCCTTAGTAAACATCCACACTCTTGCGATATAGTCACACCCAATTCTTTAACAACATACACCTCATGATTCTTTATTTCCTCATAACTGATTGTAGAGGTAATATGATATAATATTGAAGAGTTTGTAAAATCAGTAGTTTTAGTATTAACAATGGAATTTTCCAATAAAATTTGAGAATATCTATCGGCTATAATCTGTTCTTTTTCCTCTGATGTAGTATTGATTAGTTTGCTATTTTTTCTCATTGATTTTCGTCTTTTTCTATTAGGCACTATCAATTTCGCTTCAGGTACTTTGAAACCATATTCTAGTAGCGTTGAACGTATTTTATTCGTCCTCTGCTGTGTATTTAGTACTTGGCTTTCATTTTCTGTATCCTCAGTCTTGGCTTCTTGAAGAGATTTTGACAATGCTATAGCGAGTTGCAGTTCTTCCGAGTCTATCGGTATTCCGGACTTCTTACACACATTCTCAAAGTCTTTTGAGTAGGAAATGAGATCATTCTGTTTCTTTAAAACTGTTCTGATGTCTTTCTGACCTTTCGATTTAGGTTTTTTTCTTACTTTACTCTTGGACACAGTTTTGGGACCCTTGCAGTTTCGTTTGACCTCTTTAAAGTCACTGACGCTGTCATCCATATTGTGTTTGTTGCTAAAGTATTTACTAACTACGGATGACCCATCCATTGAGTAAATCTGGGGAAAATGAAACAAAATGGTGTTTTAATATTGATTTATTGTGTTAACAATCATAAATTCTCTATTTATAATATGACTTGAAGGCTAAGTATAGAATATTAAAGTTCTCATAGTAAAACAAAGTAATATAACAGAAACAAAGTTAATATTTTTTATATCCGTTCAATACTTCTAGAGAAGAAAGATAAAAAACAAGCTTTATCCATCATTATTGCATCAATATATTGAAAGTATTGAAATAAATAGTAAATAATGGCTTTTAAAGAAGGTATATTCTTTCATATTTAACCATACTACCTACTAATTATGTTACAGAACTACAACTATTTCATTTTCAAATAAATAACCATGTAATAAGGTTAGGTTTAAAACGATGGCATACCTACATCTAAGCAAATATGGTATAAAATCATCTACTTGGTAAATCAATGCGTTTTGCTTCTTCAAGTTGTTGCTTTATCTCCTTTGTCGTTGCGGTTGGCAATCCATGACCAATCTTAATGCGTCTCTCAATCTCTTCAATTGGATCAGAGTATAATTTGTTGAAATTGTTCCGTACGTTGGATAATAGACCACTGTATCTGTAATTTTAACAAATTAATGTTTGTTTATTATTGTTGTTCTATGTACATATTTTAAATCATTAACTCTTTTGTGGGTTGCAAGATAATCTCTAGTTAAATTAATATATGTAATTAATATGTCTTGCTTAAGTTATTACATCTATTACTCTTGTATATGGAATTTAACACAAGTTATGAAAGAATTTGTAAAACAAAAATGATATGATATTATATCACAAAACGTACTGTGTACTTAGCAATAATATTGTAGAATTAATTGTTACTTTATGGAATAAAGCAAATTATAACCAGAAAAAGGTTATTAATCATAAAAAATCCCTGAAACACTTAAATTTTTTCATAAACTAAGAATTATAAACAATATTACAAATCTAACCTCAATGATATTCAGTAATTTACTTATCTATAAACAACTACTTACTGTAGGAAACATCCACAGCCTATACCGATCACTGCTAAGCCACCAGCAATGATGTTTACTGAGGTATTTGCTGGTGTTCCACGAATTCTCCTAGGTTTCCACTTAGAGCTATCGACACCTATGGCCATTTTGTGTTTTTTTGATGAGCGTTGATTTTGACAGATATCATATCGATATAAAAATATTTAAGTGCACTTTACACAATCGTTAATATTGTTAAGTTACATTTACACAAGCGGTGTAGAGTTTGTTATTTGTGTTTTAACTATTTAAAAAAATAGTAAAAATCATTTTTCATTCGGTCTAGTGCGTGTAACGACAAATCATATTATTAAATTTCAAAATAAGTCATAAAACATACAATTTTATACAATGTTATCAATTATAAGTACATTTTATTAGAAATTAAGTTTATAAATGAAAAACGTATACATTCATTCGCCACTTTGAAAGAGAGAGAGAAAGAGAATTATTCTGAAAAACCACAATTGTAGAGCTTGCAAGATACAGTCACCGACATAAGAATGATATACGGATAACCCAAAACCCATTATGCTAACGCCTCCTTGAAAATAGAATTAAGCATTTGCAAGCAAGCTACAAATTTGTTTGTATATAGGTTTGTATGTATATAAAGTAACAAAAAAATTCATATCGGAAACACTCCTTTAAAAGTGTGGAGCTGTGGATTTGCGTACCTAGCTAGCTTCCATGGCTGCGTCGGCATGCTGAAGGTTTATAACCAGCTACAGTTATTAAGTATTCTTCAGTATTGTTAGCAAAATAAAAGTGAATTAATATCATCATACCATATATGCATACGTACATAAAACATGCAGGATTCACTGCATCCTAAAGGAAAAGACGATGCTGGATAGATGTCAGTGGGAAAATTATATCTTCTTTTAAATGCGTGTTATGGAATATCGATTTTTCTGCGTGCGTCATCTGTGGTATTAATGTTAATCTAATCACAACTTAAGTTTCTCTTTTGTGGCGCTAGAGGTCGCCACAAAATTCACGTCTCTCAATTCTTAAAGATAGATAGAACTTTGGACACCTTGGTGACTTTTAACTAAACTATGAGGATCGTAATGACATCTAAATGGAGTATTTACTAGTCCATCGCCCAACACATCCCATAGACCCTAAGACCCCTAGTTGTCTTCTACAACGTGATTGCAGATTTATTTATTTAATAGATATGTATACATAGACGAAATATTGAAAAAGGGTGACGTTCGAAGTACATAGAACCGCTGAGTGTGTATGAGTATCAATGAAGCGAAAGAGGTCTATCAGGATCGCAACAGATGGGGATCTCTGATCTCTGCCTATGCCTCTACAGAGGACGGTCAAGATGTATACGTATACTATGTATGTACATATATAGTGACACAGTAAGTAAGCCTACATACAGCTTATACGAAATTTTCCCTCTACGTAAGGATGTTTGAAGTGGCTGACCTCAAAAAGCTTTAGCCTCGAAGAGCCACTCAGACCGTCACAGAAATAGTGTTGCCATGTTTTACAAGGATTGTTTTGTTTCTCAAAGTGTGGTAACACTGTTTATGCATACGTATGTGTAGTCCTTTAATCCCTTTCGAGGTGGACAGAACATCGGAGGTGTAATAACTCCTAGGTTTCTTTTTAACATGAATATCCGGGATGCGCTGTTTTTTTGATAATTGCGTAAAACGCTGATAATTATAATTATGTTTGAAATTAAATATCTCCGAGATAGCCCGGTGCTGGGACGTAAAGGAATGATAACTAGCTGCCGTTATTACCGGCATGCCAAAGGAGGCGACTAAGGGACTAGGGGTAAATTGAATCAATTACCCGATAGGATAACAACCCGTCACCAATGTTCCATTATGTAATAGCAACCCCAATATTCATGAGGACTGAGGTCCTGTCCACCCCGAAAGGGATTAAAGAACGTGAATATATACGTACAAAGCAGTTCTTAACCCTGTCTCCTGCGAGCAATGTGCGGTCGTTGAGGACGTACAACACTTCCTGGTAGAGTGTGCCCGCAACGAGGAGAGGAGACGGCTCCTGATGAGCGAGTTTAGGCTGCGCGCGATGGATATGGGTGTTATCCACTTGTTGTTAGCAGCGCCTACTTCTGAGGCGGCTAAATATGTGTATAGTTTTAAGTATAAGTAGTAGCTTTAAGTATAAGTTAGTTAAATAGATGTGTAATTTGTAATGTTTTAGGGTACGATGGAACCGACATTGTCATAGTTTGTGCAAAGGTTCCAAAATAAAGAATAAAAAAAAAAACCCTGTCTCCACCAATAATTGAACCCGAGCCCTCGAGCATTGTTCAGGTGTCCAATCACGCCATGGAGGTCGTTACAACTAGTTACCATACTTTTTACGTCCCAGACTAGCACGGGGCACCGCAACATTAAATAGGTGAAGGTCCCTGCCAATACCCTTGGGCAAAAGAGCCTTAATTAAGGATGCGGGGCTAGTTCAATCTGTGTACTAACTGTTTGGCTCAAAGCCAACTGGTTTTACTAGGTGGGACAATTAGTGTTAAAAAGAATGCAAAGAGAAACGCTAACTAGCTGCTGTTCTTTTTCATATGAGGCAATGAAGGGATTTAGGGATATTGGAATGTATTGGGCGATGGGCTAGCAACCTGTCATCAATGTTTCGTATGATATGAGAACCCGAAATATTCAAGAAGTGCTCAAAGAGATGTTTTGTATTCAAGGGTATGTCTACCCCGAAAGGGATTAAAGGATGAGAATGTGTATGTAAGATTATTAATCATCAATATTCTGGCCAACCCTTTTAGATTTTATCGGTGATGCGTAAATACATACACATATAATATACATATATTCACGCCTATACGTCCCCAATTGGATAGGCAGAGACTATCTATTGCCACCTGGAACGATCCTGACTAATCTCTCTTGCTTCACTCACACCCATAAACCTTCTCATACATGCGTAAATATTAGTTCTGTATAATTAACATATACAATCGGATAATTTGAGCTTAATTCTTCTTGAGGAAACCTGCCTATCCCTCGGGATAGGTAATAATAGTCAGTGTCTGTATACGTCGATACAGTTCACTACCTATCACGCTGGGTGCTGTCTAGCTAGTGAAAAGCGGGCTTTGAGTGGCTCATACCTGACATGCCTTAAAAATTTCGGAGATGGGCACTCAAGCCTCTGACTACCTGGCACAATAAAAAAGGGGAATGTTTACACAAGTCGTGAAGCGTATGTTATGTTAATTAAGCGTTATCATCTTATATCTTAAAAGATAAACGCGTTAACGACCATTTACCCTAGCGGGGTAGTCAGAGGTTGAGGTTTCCATCTCCGCAATTCCATGGCCACCTCGAACCCACGTGTTGACCAGATAGTTAGTACTCAATGTGACAGGTGGTAAGCCATGTCACACAAGCACTGACTATTACCTGTTCGGGCAACAGGTAGGTTTCCTCACGATGTTTTCCCTCACCGTAAAATTAGTACCTCTCTTAAACCATATTATGCTAAATATGACTCAGGGATATCGTGCCTTACAACTCTGTTCATATTTTTTAGTATAACAGTCGTGCACATACGATATGTATGTAAACCTATATGCTACGTGTTCAGAATACAATATTAATTTCTCACTTTAATATTTTCACGTTTTCTATACTACGTAACGGCCTCGACTACGAATAGGGTGCTACGTGCTACGAATTCATCGGAGAAGCACCTAATACGATGAAATTATATTTCATACATGCATACATAATATATTCACGTCCTTTAATCCTTTTAGGGTAGACAGACGTTCAAAGACTATTTCCTTAGCCTAGGAATTATTGTGACAAATTGCTAGCTCGCCGTTAAATTGATTCCATCAAATAAATTTAAAGTATAATTGCACATAGTTACGTTCTACTAACTCCCAGCAGTAAAAAGATCGAATCTTTACGACTGTTAACCATTTCAGGGTAGTCAGAGATTGAGTCTCCACCACCAACTGAGCATTTTGTTAGTCTCTGATTACTCAAAAACAATTTTTTTTTTCCTGAAAATCTTCCGTTTTGATAGTTTGTTAGCTATGAAGTCGTATACAATATTTTTACCTATATATAGGTTTCTTCACAATGATTTCCCTCATCGATATCAACAGCACGTTTAACTTAAATGGTCACCCATCCAAATCTTACCCACGCCTTAGTAGCTTAACTTTGGAGAGCAAAGCCGTTACTATTTATTTACTCTTGGCCCTAAACACAGTAACCGTTATTCCTTCGCCTTCTGCAGTGCGTATTGCGGTGTTCATATCATAATGCGGATATCTTCACGACCTTGAATTGCTTCGGGTGATCAGAATACATGCATTCGCAAAGGCTGTGTGGTTCCCGAAGAACATGTAGCTAAAATTACTTGTAAAATTTTTACCTGGCTGCAACGTAAAGAGGTATTCCTAGAATAACTAACTCAGCAATTGTGTGAATGTCTGTCTATGTTATTGTGGTGAAAGTGTATGTTTTTTCCTTGTAACGATTCGTGATCTCTGCCTATTATTCGTTTGGGAAACAAGTGAGACATCTTCACATTAATCACGGTATGTATGATACTCAATTTTATTTTTTTATTCTATTTTGTTTAGGCCTTATATACAAACTTTTTATTTTGCTATGGCCTAATTTATACCTATCTTTTTTACACACATATGCGTCACGTCTGATTCTCTACAGACAAGCAGGCAATTATGATTGCCGTCTTGCGTAATCTACTTTCGCTTCATGCATTTGACGTCACATTTTCAGAACATTTACTATTGAACTTCATACTTCTTTTCAAGACGATTACTAGTGACCATTCCATTGCAGTTCCCGATAGTGTGTCCCCGTTCCCGGTTGTCTAGATGCCCCTTTAGTCTGTCCGAAGCCATTCATGAGTGAGCGTGGCAGTGCGCAGGCGCGGGCGGATCGAGCGGCAGTGACCGACGCGCCGCCGAGCCGGCAGCATGCGGCCCCTCTCGTAAGCGCCGGCAAGCTGTATCTGCGCGACTACGGGCCGGAGGAGGAGCGTCCTCCGCCGCGGGACGAGTGGCGCCGGCAGGAATGGGCCGCCCCGCCGCGCAACGTGGCCGCGCGCGTCCAGGAGGCCAACCGCGGCCACATGGAGCGCAGCCCGCCCCGCCGCAGCCCCTACCCGCCGCGCGACGACCAGGCCTCGCCGGCGCCCGACGAGCGCGGCCGCTCCGCCTCCGCCGGCGCCCCGCATCGCGCCCCGCGCCGCCCCGCGCGCTACCAGTCCATCGAGCGGGACTACGAGCGCTCCTACCCCGAGGACGAGTACCGCGGCGACCCCTACCGGAATGAGCCGTACCGCGGGCCCCCCCGGGAGCCCCCCATGTTCCTGGGGGAGCTGCAGAGCCAGAACTCCGACCTGCAGCGGGAGCTGGGCAACCTCAAGAAGGAGCTGGAGCTCACCAACCAGAAGCTGGGCTCCAGCATGCACAGCATCAAGACCTTCTGGAGCCCCGAGCTGAAGAAGGAGCGCGCGCTGCGCAAGGAGGAGAGCGCCAAGTACAGCCTCATCAACGACCAACTCAAGCTGCTCAACCAAGAGAATCAGGTCAGTAGGCCACTCGAGTGCCATGCGTGAGACGAACGCCCGCTGTCTCCGCTTCAGCGCTTCCTTATAAGGGCTCCCAATGTCTTTTAGGCAGGATTGTAGTCATGGGTTTTGTAGTCCTGCAAAATACTTTAGTAGTTTTATAATGTATTGACCACTTGTTTTTGTTAAGAGAAGTTGAAAGAAAATTACTACACAAGGATGATATTAGTTGATTGTTGAATAGTTTGATATTCTTGCAAACACAAGAAACAAATAACTATGATGATATGTGTGACCGCGTAATAAATCTCTTTGATATAAAGCCTCCGTAATGGCTACACATAGTGCCAAATTTTGACTTGCAGGATTTATGAGTTGACTTGACAGTTATTAAACCTCATCGTCAATATATTATGCACTCAAACCGCTCTATCCAAGCATACACATAGTACTACCCTAATGAGTTAGGTAGAGATTATCGATCGCCTCCTTAAATAACAAATCTCTTTTCTCATTCATGCTCTTCTGTTCTTCATGCTACGTTCAACCGCCTAGAGAAAAAAGTGTCCAATTTGATCTGTCCACTAAATATCCAAATGTACCTACTACTTTGGCCCTATAAAATACTTTCGAAAACCCCCTTTCATCCGTCTAGTGCAAAAACTGACAATAAATATACTCGTAGTAAACGAAGTGATAGAAAAATCTATTAGTTTAGGTTTAAAGTACGATACAGTTAACTGTAGTTGCGTTTCTTTTCTGCACGTAAGAAATGAGTCAAGGTAGCCACATGAATCTTCCATATTAATCTTCATAGAGTAGCTATCAAATATCCTCAAAGAAAACTCACTATTTCAAATACATACACGTCATTTAATCCCTTTTGGGGTAGACAACCTTAGAGACAATATCTCTTTGGTCT
The DNA here is from genome assembly GCA_030578115.1 of Leucoptera coffeella. Classification (NCBI taxonomy): domain Eukaryota; kingdom Metazoa; phylum Arthropoda; class Insecta; order Lepidoptera; family Lyonetiidae; genus Leucoptera; species Leucoptera coffeella. The sequence goes on from JAMBLF010001119.1 coordinate 106,246, forward strand.
CTTTTAGGTCAGCAATATTATTGAACGTTTGCTATCCCATCGCTAAATATACTCTATTGATCCATAGTTCCCTACTCGCATCGTGTGACTACGGCAGAAAGGCAGCTAGTTAACTTTTATTCAAGTCCAAGACTAGTACGTGACAAGAAAAATCGCTAATGATATTAAAATGTGTTTTTGGAAGTGGGGTTCCTTGATTGCTTATTTCCGGTGAAAATGAGATATGGGAGAGTGTTCCTGAAAATGGTGATGGTATCTTAATGCTAATAGAATGATAACTAGCTGCATTTCTTTCTGGCATATCGTAGGATACGGGTAAGGTTTAAAGGGTAGAAGAATTTTATATTCAATATTAATTGTATTACAAATTCAATAAGGGTGATCGAAGATATATCTTATATAGGTCCATCACAAAATGATACCTGGGGTAGAATATAATAAAGCAAAATTATAATCATATTTAAGGTATTTATATGTATGATAGAGTTACAACATACATCCTCTAATCTTGTTCGGGGTGGACAGAACCTTGGTGATATAATATCTACTAGGTTACTTTTAGCATGAATTAATATTCATATTGAGGTTGTGATGTTATAATGGAACATTGGTGAAAGGTTGCTAGTTCATCGCCCAATGAATGCTACTTACCACTGGTTCCTTAATCTACTCCTACGACATGCCCCGAAGAAGGGCAGCCAGCAAATATTCTTTTTACGTCACATAAACAGTCATATCCACGTTATGGAGTGGACAAAAATACGCCTATTTCATTTCTCTAAACTTTGAGCTGACCCTGCAATCCTAAAATATATATATATAAAACTGAGCTACTACGAACTATTACTGACTATTACCGGACATAACTACTACTAGTACTATATGACGATCACCGAAAAATACCAAGAAAGATAATTTCCTCTAACTATAACTGTGATTTATTTCGCAGTTACATTAAAAAGTGTCTAAAGCGGATTACGACCGCATACCACAAACATTCTTTCACACTTAAAAATAGACGTTAAACTGCGTATATGTGAACGGCGATGTACTAACCATCTGTCACGTTGGGTAATGGCTATATATTATCAAAAACACGACCATTAACCCATACGGGGAAGACAGAAGCTCGCGTGACTTTTTCCGCTATAGTAATTCCATGGCCACCTCGAACCCACGTGTTGACCAGATAGTCAGTACTTAATGTGATAGGTGGTAAGCCATGCCGCCATTTATATGAAACAACTATTGAATATTCCGAGGAAATAGATAGGTTTTCTCTCGATGTTACAAACAGTACGAATACATACATATCACAAACGTTTTCCCGTAGAGTGATAGGCAGAGATCACGGATCTCCATCTGTCCCGATCCTGACAAACCACATTCGCTTCATTGACTTTTTCACACCTACTCATACAACGTCGGCGGTTATTGGTACTTCTAACGCCACCCTTTTTCAATATGTCATCCATCTGACTGTCATATGTCTTATTGAGCCGGCCCCTACGTAACCGCCCTTCCACTTCACCATAGTCAATTAATATCCCCTTATGCTATAGCAAAATTCAAACTAAGACTATTAACTATGGCTATTTCCCGACCACGCGATTTCGCTATCAAACCAATGCGCTGCAGTTAAGTGCTATTTACATAAATAAAATATGAGATACCGTTCGCACGAATGGTTATGATTTATTGACTAGGTTCGATTCCCGGTGGTGCAAAAGATTGGTACTAAACTAGTGTTCGGTGTGGCTCAGTTGTTGGGTGCTTGGCACTGAATCAGTGGTTCAGGGTTCAAACCCCGGAGCATGTACCAATGAAAATAAAGATTTTAACTATAAAAATCATTTGTGAAATACATCAACTAATGTGAATTAAAACATTGTGAGAAAATCTACCTATTCATCTGAATAGGTAATAGTCAATGCATGACACGATTTACCAGTTTTGGTTCTAGGTATCTGGTAATCATATAGGATTAAGTTGTATATTTAAGCACTAACTCCACAGTTTCAGACATAGACACTTAAACCTCTGACCATCCCCCAAAGTATAATAGTCGTGAGTGTATAAGTCTTAATGTTCGATTCTCGTTGTGTAATAGAGTCACAACAGTGTAAAATTAGTCTTTCGAATGGAAACTGGGTTAGATGTAGCCATAAACTACATCGCAATTGCAAACACTCAAATCTCTAAATACCTCGCTACTGATAATAATCGTGAAGGTTATAACTAAACCTAGCTATCAAAGACACCATTTCCCTGCCTACCCTCTAGCATAATTCAGTTGAGATGAACCTCATTAGGCCGTTCTCGATCTAGACCGGAAATAGCCTATTAGGGAAACCTAGTGCTTATTTACTCCCTTTTTAAACCTAGCTTCATTCTAGGACGTAAATAGAATACTAACTAGACATATGAAAGTTAGATAGAAGTATTAATGTGACGTTAGAAGTAACGTTAATAGCTAACGGTGAGAGAAAACATCGTGAGGAAACCTGCCTATCCCTCAGGATAGGTAATAGTCAGTACCTATATACGGCGATACGGTTCACTACCTATCACGTTGGGTGCTGTCTACGAGTATCTAGTGATATGCGGGCTTCGAATGACCCATACATAACATGCCTTCGAAATTTCGGAGATGGGCATTCAAGCCTCTGACTATCCCGCCATAATAAAAAAGGGAGTGTGTATACACAAGTCGTGAAGCGCATGTATGTATGTAAGTAACTATAACTGCCGAGTGTATGTGAGAAGGTGTATGAATGATTATGAAGTGGAAGTGGTGTAAAGATCGAGACAAATGAGAATGCTTGATCTCTGCCTACTCCTCTGCAGGAAAAGGGCGTGGTGTTTATGTATGTATGTAACTATGTAAAACAGTATATGAACATAATATATTATACCAAATACACATACTTTTTTTGATCTTCAATAACAGTCGATGTTTTTCTTGGATTTATTTCCCCGAACAGGTAAATGGCGACATGGCTGACCACCTGTCCCATTGAGTACGGACTATCTGGTTAGTAGGTTTCAGGTGGCCATAGAATTACTACCTTCGTAATTGCGGAGATGGCCACCTGAACCTCTGACTACCCCGCAAGGGTATGGTCGTAAACGCGTTTGTCTTATTTCGTTTACATTACAACGCTTTTTTCGAAACTATTAAAATCACTATCAGCCAAAACTAAATAGAGCTTACATAATTTGAGGTACGTAATATCTTCACTTATCGCTGCTTTAAAACTAAACTGAAGAAACTCAAAAAACACTATTTTGCAAAAAACTTTGTTTTATAATATAGTTGATATATTTTTGACATTAAATTGCATATAATTTAAAAAAATGATTAAATATAAATACATTTTTTATCTTTTTACTAACTTAATATGTTTTATGTACTTATTATTTAATCTTTTTGAGATAAAATGTTTTTCGAGTTTCTTCAGTTTAGTTTTAAAGCAGCGTTATGTCACTCAAGTCTCTGATCATCCCAAAAGGGATTAGGGTCGAGATCTTTATGTCTTAATGTCTGGACGTCTTATTTAGGTCAACCGCGTAATAGAGCCATAAAAAATAGTATACTATCTTCTTTATTACTGTTGGTGTTAGTAAAAATGTACAATTTGAATCAAAAGTTTACTCATACACTCACGACTTTTATTTGAAGCGGTAGACAGTATCTTGTAACATTATATATATATATATATATATATATATATATATATATATATATATATATATATATATATATATTATGAATCTATTATTATTTTATTACTTTAATCATTTTTTGTTAATACTTTTTTACCTCCTATTGACATGAATACTTGAATGAATTAATTAATACGGATTATGTTTTTTATTTTTATTATAATAATTTTATTGTTATGTTTTTATTATTTTAGATGATTGTTAGCGATTATTATAATTTTCGGCTTATAGTTGATACGATAGTAGACAAACGCGTTCACGACCATTAACCCTTGCGGGGTAGTCAGAGGTTCAGGTGTCCATCCATCTCTGCGATTGATGTGACGATTGTCTCTGCCTTATACCCTAAGGGATGTAGATATGAATATATGTATGTATGTATTCAGTATTACTGGTATATATTTTCATATTGTTTCATGTTATGTAAATACTAGCCACATTATCATGAATTACACAATCTTGGCACATGTAGAAAAGGGTCAACTAATTGGCTGAAACAGAAATTCCAGTGAAAGTGAACTGGGAAATAAGATTTTGGCGCCAACCCAAATGTCAGCGAAACGTCACAAAACGCATGTGTTTAGACGTACCTTTACATTTTAACATAGTTGACGTACATATTGACAGAATTACTACTTCCGCGCGCTGAGATGGACATCCGAACCTCTGACTCCGCAAGGGTTAATGGGCATGGTAGCATTAGTGTACAATGTGTCAGCCTATTGTAGCCAAATTAGGAGCTATTCTTTTACCTTCTTAATATGTATATTTCCTTAACGGGATTGACAGAGACTATTGACTGCTACCTTGAACGATCCTGACAAATCTCTTACCTCAAACCCATTAACCTTCTTATACACGCTCTTCTGTTCTTCACGCTACGATACTTCTAAATAACAGATAGTCGAATAATTTTCAAAAAGTTACTATTACGTATTCTTACTATGCAGAATTATCACATACGCTTCACGACTTGCGTATAAACACTCCCCTTTTTTATTGTGACGGGGTAGTAAGAGATTTGAGTGTCCATCTCTGAAGTATCGAAGGCATGTTAGGTAAGAACCACTTAAAGCCCGCGTTTCAATAGATAGACACGGTGAGCGAAAACATCGTGAGGAAACCTGCAAATCCCTTGGGATAGGCTAGAGCCCGTATATTGCGATACAGTTCACTACTTATCACGTTGGGTGCTCTCTATCTATCGAAACGCGGGCTTTGAGTGTTCGTAATAGCAAAAATTCATGAAACACTAATTTTTAAATAGCTCTTGTAAACAATGCATGTGTCTTCAAACAAGATGAAAAACATTTGCGAGCTATGTTTATTTTTCATTTCATTCTTAAGAGGAAGCTTTATACCATATGTATGTTAATTTGGGATTTAATATTCATTTCTGGTATATCGTAAAATGAAACTAGGGGTCTTATTATGTTAGAGGGATAGGCCATATCAACAGTAATTCTTATTATTCATGTAGTATGTATGCAGAATGTAGAATTTATTGCTATAAACGAAAAAGAGATATTATGTTTTGGAATTTCTATCCTCCCCGAAAGGGATTAAATATTGTAAATGTACATATGTATATCTATCTAGCGTGACCTATAACAACTAATGACTATCATAATGATAATAACAAATAATAAAAAAATATGTACTAGAAATTATTATTATCATTAATTAATTATTATTACTCATTAGTTTGGCCATTCAGAGAGGTAATGTTGCCAGTGTGTTGGGGACCGTGCCTTTCTCCGACAGCAAAAGCTAAAGGAGATATTTTTCCTTTAAAGTTTTATTATTATTATTATTTTATTGTAAATAATAGTTTTATATATTATGTATGTTGTTCGTAAATAAAGTAAATTCTATTTCTTCTAGAAATTATTTATCAGGGTTTCTTACACTTAATATTTACAAATATTACATACAATATGGCAATTCAAAGACTTAATAAGTCATAAAAGTAACTAAGAACTATTTTGAAAAATTCAAAAAGCCTGAGACTAGCACGGAATATAATAAATTTATGTATTGCAGCTAAACCTCAGACCAGAACGAAAAAATAATAAATTTGTGAGTGCCTCTTAAGAAATATAAAATCTTTCAACACACTTGTCAGAATGTGATAAACGAAACGTATTTTTCATTCTGTACTATTGTGGTTTTTACAATATCAATGTTATTCAACTTCCGTATATCTCTTGATAGACTGGGACATAAGAGAAGCTTAACTAGCTGCCGTTCTTCCGGACATAATCTAAGGCATGTTAATCGTAATTAAACGGCTTATAAATGCATTGATATGGTATATAAGGGAACTAGCGACCCGCTCCGGCTTCGCACTTCTGGCTATTTATTGGATATTATTGTACATATAAACCTTCCTCTTGAATCACTCTATCTATTAAAAAAAACGTATAAAAATCCGTTGCGTAATTTCAAAGATTTAAGCATACAAAGGGACAGAGAAAGCGACTTTGTACTATGTAGTGATATAGAATAAAATGGTTCCAGAGGGGACTAAATGCGAAAACCACAGCCCTCAATAAACTAAACTGGGGTTGCGATGTCATAATGAAACATTGATGACAGGTTGTTAGCCCCTCGCTAAATAAATTCTATCTACCCCTGGTCCGTTAGTCGCCTCCTACGACACATGCCGGGAACAACGGCAGCAAAATAGTATTATTTCAACGTCCCAGGAAGCACGGTACATTTTGTCTTTATTAGTGTATCTAAACAATTGGAGAAGTGCCTTCTACGTCAAATTGGAAAAGAACTACCTTTTATTGATGATATTTACGTCCCTGACTTGTATAGTACGTTACATTTTAGTTCTTTCATACAAAGACATATGTATACTATCTATAGTTAGACAAAAGACAAGCGCGTTCACGACCATTAACCCAAGCGGGGTACTTAGAGGTTCAGTTCAATTGTATGGCTACCTCAAACCTACGTGTAGACCAGATAGTCAGTACTCAATGTGACAGGTGGCAAGCCATGTCGCCATTTACAAGCTCAAACTATTTCCTGTTCAGGAAATAGGTTGGTTTCCTCACGATGTTTTCCCTCACCATAGTATTCGACGCATTTCGTAAATGTAATTTTCTATAGTTAGTATTACATTTATAGTTTTTATAAATAGCTCCAGTCAATACATTAATATGATATGTATTATATCTGTCTTCAGCAATAATTAATTGGTATTTTCCGTATACATATAATATAATAAACAAACTTAATTTACCCAGTTTTAATAAAGAACCTAATAAATTGTAGGATAAATTTATGTACAACAAAAAGCCCAATTAAGTAACGACCAATTACAGTTAGTATCAAAGTAATTATAAGTCACTTCCTATAAAATTATAAGTTCTAAAAATACGCGTCGAGACAATATTTATTTCGAGCGAGATGGATCAATGCAGCGCTCCCAAGGTTGCTAACCTGACCCTTTAACCCAAATTCGGAAATTGTATGTGTTTGGAAGGGTATATAGACAGGTGGATGTCTAAAGAAGATGTTAATGTACGGATATGTTGAATATAATAAGAATGTATTGAAACACCACAATACATTAAATGACTCAATAGTAGTTTTAAGAGATTCGCGATTTATACTCTTGATTAATGACTACGCGATGAGTCCCGTTAGTTATTAATAATGACTCAATAGTATTGATGAATAATTATACAATACGAATTTATATAAGAAAAATGTTGTACACGAATAAGTTATTGTATTAAAATTACCAATTAGAATTAAATGTCAGTTAATTAGTGTGTGCCGTGGAGATCTCAAACGGATATTATATATAAATAAATGATTTATGATTTTTTCGCAATATACATAGTGTTCAATGATGATCAGAAGAATGTAGTTTGAGCTTATTTAATGAAACCGTTCCGTTTAAGTTTAGGAAGTTGACGATGTACTAACAACCTGTCATGGTGTTAATAACATAAAAAGTCTATGATAATGATAAGTGAGAAAATGCTGTGTCTCCAAATATCTGGTCACACCTAAAGGAAATGAAAGGACATGTGAATCGTTATAGTTACACTACACTAAATCTTGAGTTACTATATTCATTACTAAGGTATATACATAGTATGTACTGTATACTCATATTTAAGGTGATTTTAAAGAAAATCAAAGCACACTTTATACATACATACATTTCCTTTAATCCCTTTCGAAAAGGACTGAACATCGGACTAATAATATTACCTTAGAATCTTTTCTGGCAGGCTGCTAGCCTATCGCTCTATAGATTCCAATGACCCTTAGTCCCTTAAACCTTCGTCGTACCAGGAACAAAGGCAGCTAGTTACTCGACAGAAGTACCAGGCTGGCATTTATCCTAACAGCTTGTTAAATTTGTTTTACAGTATGAAAGTGTACGGTTGTAATAAAACTATTAAACGACCTACAAACTGCTTGCTCAATTAGGGAACTGAAGCTCCCGTGGTTTAAGACAAAATGAACCCTGTCCCACACTTTTAAAGTCGAAATTTCATTGCCCACAAACGCTATGGAACGTAAAATCGATATTTCACGTTTCACGGTAGTAGTAGAGCGGGAGGGCGGTATGGTGCTCTCTCGCTCGTAGAGCTTTCCCAAAATAACCTCCTATTGTTTTCTGTGCTCCTGGTACATATTTGTCACTATTGATTTTTTTTCTTAGAACATTATTTTGTAACTTTTCCGTTATGGAAAAACATAGGTTTGGTAAAATAAAGTGTAAGAAGATTTAGGAAATAGGTCAAACATTCTTGGACGAGAGACTAGCAACCAAAGTGTCTTGTGTATTTTAGGCGATGGGCTAACTACCACAACGAGTAATTACTCATAAATAAACGTTGACTACTTTTACCACACATACGCTTCACGACTTGTGTATACACAATCCCTTTTTATTCTGGCGGGGTAGTCAGAGGCTTGGGTGGCCACCTCCGAAGTTTCAAAGACAAATCTACGGAGAAATATTTGTTATGTTATGAGTATTGAACCTGGTACCTTCAATTCCACAACTTTAACTTAATGATCTACAAATTTTAGTATAATCATAATAACAATATCATACTTATATTAATACAGAACTAAATTAAAACATGAATTTAGGTCAGACATATTAATTTTACAGTCTGTACTATTATTTTGTTTACACACATTCAAGCATTATGGACAAGTAGTGTTTAGACATATAAGCTTTGTTCTTATACATACATAATGGATATATCATGTGGATAGAACTTCGGAGATTTAAAATTTCGTCTTAGTATCTTATTAGGTGACGATAGATACTCTATTAGGCCTAACTTATATCACATAAGAACTGATTATTACTCATGATACCTCGAATCATCAATCTGACTGTTAACTAAATATTAAATCGTTCTTAATTTATTAGGTACCTCATTTACAAGCACTGATAATTACTTGAATGGTTAGTGATCGTAAAAAGCGTCACGGTTTTCTTCTTGTCATATTGAGTACTGAATATCTTGTTTTCACGTGGGTTCAAGGTGGCCATAGAAACTACCTCCGTAATTTAAAGTTTTCACACGAACCTCTGACTACCCCGCTGGGATTCTTGGACAAAACATACATAAACATAGAATCATGTCCTTATTTCCCTTTCAAAGTGGACAGATCTTCGGACATACAATAACATCTCCTAGGTCACTTTAAACAGGAATATTCGGGCTGAGATATCATATGAACATTGGTGACAGGTTGCTTGCCTATCTCCCAATCAACTCTATTTACCCCTAGTCCCTTAATTGCCTCCCAGAACATGCCGGGAAGAACGGCAGTTAATTTTAGCGTTTTTGTATTCTATCTACTCTTTCGAAGATTATTGAAGTAACAGTTTACGTATGTATGTATATGCTAACATTGTATGATGTGTAGATACATTGTAATGTTTATTTTTGTTTATCGATCCGCTGACAGCGTGACGAAAGAATAATAAAAATGTTAATTGGCACACGCGATCATTTCTGTACACATTTCGATAGACCGTGAACCTCTACATACACACTCAGGTCTATAATTCTCTTAAAGATGGATAGAGTTAAAGGTTCTTAAGAAGTCACATACATACACATCACGCCTGATTCCCTGTAGAGGGGTAGGCAGAGATCATGGATCCCCATTTGTCCCGATCCTGACAGACCACTTTCGCTTCATTGACATACATCTTCTCATAAACACTTGACGGTTATAGGTACTCCTAACGTCACCCTTCTAGAATTAATTAGTTTTGATTTCTTGTTGGTTATAGTCTAGTACGTTAAAATTATGCTACATAGATGTCGGTCTACCTAACATGTCGTAAGATGCAACTAAGAGATACAGGGTCAACGGAATCTTTGGGGTGATAGGTTAGCAATCGGTCATCAATGTTCCATATGACAACGCAAGACCAATATTCATGCTAACAAATGACCAATGAGATAATATTATATCTCAAAGGATTAAAGGACGTGAATGAATATTATATGTATATGTAAATATATAGGTGGCAAATATATAAAAATTGAAATTAAAGTATTTGATGATAGGTTATCTTTGGCCATATAGATAATATTAACTCTTTATAATCCCTTAGTCCTAAGAAAACATTTCGTTACTTACTTGCCTCTCAAGACAAGCTCAAAAAAGTCAATTGGTTACTTTATATTCAAGTTGTAGGTCTACTTGGGATACAATAATCTAATTTCTAAAAGAACAGCCAATATTTCTTACATTCTATATGCATAACAACATTTTAAATGTTACGATAAAAAACAATATTCGTATGTTACTACATTCTACTCGTGTTTAAGTCAGTATGGGATATTTTTGAAAAAATTGGCTTCCATTTCTATATTCCACTCATCATTGTTGCGAATAATAGCTGTAAAATCGTATTTATATCCCAGCTATTGAACACAAGTGTGTATGTACATATCCCTTACTTATATGCATACATAAAAATCACGACCGTATCCCTGTAGAGATCACGGATCCCCATCTGTCTAGATCCTGACACTTTCGCTTCATTGACACTCATAAACTATCGCTTAAAGACAGTCACCTAATGTAAATAAGTTCTAGTATATGTTTAAGGTATACCCTGAAAAGCAGGCAGCTTGCATTCTATTTGCTACGAATACATATAATTATGATTTTATCTATCTTTATTAATTAATTCCTGCAGACGTAATGTAGAATCGGTTGAAACATTACTGTAATAAGAAATCATCAACATGTATACCATAAAATGTTTGCGTTTTTGAAGTATTCTGTTAAATTGTTATGGCACTGGCATGACACATATACATTCACGTCTTTTAATCCCTTTCGGGTGGACAGAACCTCAGAGATATCATATCTCCATGGTCACTTTGTAGCATGAATATTGGGGTTGTGATGTCATAATGGAATATTGGTGACAAGTTGGTCGCCCAAAGTATAATTCCATTGGCCCCTAATCTCTCAGTCGCCTAGTTAACGTTCTTTTACGAACGGCAGCTAGTTAGCATTGTTTTTACGTCCCAGTCTAGCACGGAACATGTACCTGTATATCGCATTCAAAAGACAAACGCATTCACGACCATTAACCCTTGCGACCCCAAGGGTTCAGATCTCCATCTCTGCAATTGCGAAGGTAGTATATATAGTAATTACTTATCGCATTCATATCAATATATTCAATCTCATTACTTTTCCATTACATTTTGACGACCTCCGTGGTGCGATCGGTTAGCCTCCGGAATGCTAATCGTGAGGTCCCGGGTTCGATTCCCGGTGGAGGCAGAGTTAAGAACTGCGCTTTTCTACTGCTTTCCAGTCTGATCGTTGATTATATATGCTATATATGTATTTATCTATGTATAATATGTATGTATGTATTTCTTAAATATACGTTGACTAGTACCCTTAACACAAGTCTTAAATGAACTTACCAAGGGGCTAGTTCAATTGGTGTAATAATGTCCAAATATTATTATTATTATTATTCTCTCCAGAAACAAGCCATGCTGGTTCGCCAGCTAGAGGAGGAGCTGCGTCTGAGGATGCGGCAGCCGGCGCCGGAGCTGCAGCAGCAGCTGGAAGCCCTCTTCGCGGAGAACGAGCATCTGCAGAGGGAGATCGCCATTCTAAGGGATACTATCAAGGTGGGTAATTGAATGAATAGGAGAAGAGAAAGTGAGAAGGCCCAAGAGCAAGTGGCGAGAGTCGTAAGTAATATTTTTCAAAATGGCTGCCGTATTGATCAGCTGATTGAAATAATATTATTAAACCAACATTTCTTGAAATTCCTTCAATTATTCGAGCAAAAAAGCAGACATTACGAATTTTTTAAACAGCACAAAATGACGCATAACTATCAGGAACGCTTTATAATATGCAAAATATTGGTAAAAATTACTGTAATCAGCTGATCTAATGCTAAGCCTAGTAGCCATTTTGTATTGTATTACCGCAATTATATCTATATTGCGAATCTACACGTTCTTGCCCACTTGGCTTGGGACCCAAGGAAGGTAGTAGTTTGGAAGAAGACGTAGTGACTAAGACTGAAACGAGCACGCGGCGATGGTAGAGACATTATGCGAAGAGTCAATAAAAGACAAAGAAAGAACTCATAGTAAATTAACGACATATTATATGAAAGTGAAGTATATGGGCGGTAACATAGCTCAATTAGATTTATGACTGACAGGAAAACGACTCATTAAAAATAGTAGTCAAACGTCAGTTAGTAGAACCTGTAGCCGCTGAGTGTGTATCAGGTGAATGAATGTCAATGAACAGAAAGGGGATTGTTAGGTAAGAGAAAAATGCAGAATCTCTGTAGGGAAATGGGCGTGATGAGTATGTACTATGTATGATAATAATAATTGAGACACTATTACACAAATTGAACTAGATCCTTAGTAAGTTCATTTAAGACTGTGTTAGGGTACTAGACAACGTATATTTAAGAAATATATACACATTATATATAGATAAATACATATATAGCATATATAATCAACGACCAGACTGGAAAGCAAAAGAAAAGCGCAGTTCTAAACTCTACCTCCATCGGGAATCGAAAACTCACGAGCAGCGTCCAAGTGCTTAACCGATCGCGCCACGAAGGTCGTCAACAAAATGCTCTCTCTTATCTCACTTTCTTCTTCTCCTGATTAACATCATCTCTTACTCTTTCAGGAGCTGGAGCTTCGGATAGAGACCCAGAAGCAGACCCTGCAAGCGAGGGACGAGAGCATCAAGAAGCTGCTGGAGATGTTGCAGAACAAGGGAATGGGTAGGGGTAATTGCTCACTTCTTTTTACTACGCTGTCGTTTGCATGAACTGTTATAGAGAACATGTAACATAAACTACTCTGACCTAAAGAAGCTCGCTGGTAGTGGTTGGCTGAAGGCGACGAATGATTGTGTTTTGTGGCGTAACTTTGGGAAGGCCTATGTCCAGCAGTGGATTGACATAGGCTGATTGATAACAGAAACTAGGACCGAAAAAATATTTCTTGCACTATAAGAAAATTACATTAGGCTCCTCATTTCAGTCGAAAGACCTGGGGCTCAAATTCACGAATAATTTTTGCAAAATATCAGTTCAGTATCATTTAACTAATAGTGTGAATTTGTTCTACACTACGTTTGCAATACTCACGTGTAAAATACTTATGCACGCACTTCTGTTCTTCATGCTACGAGCACACACCTTAAGAAGAATGTTTCCAATTTTATTCTTTAACATACTCAAATACAATGCATGTATGGTAGACGTATTTGTTAAATATTAGAAAAAAGATTTGCCTTATTTGCATGGCTATATACATACGTTAAACAAATGTCGTATGAGGAGACTAAGGAATAAGGGGTAAATGGAATCATTGGACGATGGATTAGAAACCTGTTACCATTGTTCCATGTGACAACACAACCCCAATAATCATGCTAAAAAGTGACCAAAGAAAAGTTTTCATGGACATCAAGACAGTCGAATGTTCTGTCCATTCCAAAAAGGATTAAAGGGCGTGCATTTACATGTGTAAGTAAAATACCAAATGACACTTAGAGTTCTTATTACGATATGCTGACAACGCGAATAAAATAATCTGACTACTATAAAATATTCTCCAAAAAGCATTCATTGAATACTCGTTTTAAAGTTATTGCAAATTATAGTAATTCTAGGTTTGACTGAGTAGAGGAATTGTATTTAAGGCCCTATCCACCCAGAGTAAAAGTATTCCCACGATTTTTGCATATAAATGTAGTATTAGTACTCATATGTTAATTATTAACTGTTGAAATGGGCACTGAAACCTCTAAATATCATCGGGTGTCTATGAATGAATTTATTTTCATATCTACATTTCATTATGAGGTTTTTGAGGTCAAATCTTAATTACGTTATTATGCTAGATACTAGTACATCTGATCTGAGGATTTGTCACTGAAGTTTATATTATACCTGGATTTCCGACTACTAATACTTTGTTTAGTTGAAATTTAACATATTTCCAAATAATCTGTAAGGAATGGTATCGATTTGGAAGCAATGGCTTATAATATACATTTATGCAGTATATATGTATATATATGCAGTATATATATATATATATATATATATATATATATATATATATATATATATATATATATATATATATATATATATATATAAAAGTATGAGACTCGAGAATTTCATAATTGATCATTCATATTGATGCAAGCTATATTTTTATCTAATTTTTGCACCTTTGTTGTAATGAATACAGCACGTAATAAATAAATTATATTTTAATTCACCATATTCCCTATTAAAGAGCTAGTTAAGCTCGTGTTATATAAAATGGAACTTTAAAACAGAAGCACATTGCAGGTAAAGAAGAGGAGAGGCAAATGTTCCAGCAGATGCAGGCGATGGCCCAGAAACAGGTGACCTTCAGATATACTCCGCATGCCTACCTTGGTGTTCAGGAACTTCCAATTATATTCATGGCCAGTATATATAAGTGGAAAAACATAAAAAATCAGTTAATTTATCTATAAGGCATTTGGGAAATATAACTTATGCTACAAATCAGGGTAATATATATCGTTCATGCTACAAACATCGTGCAAATGTAAATCGGAAAAAATACATGTGGCCCAGACAAGTGGCATATCGCTAAGAAAATAAAAATAATGTATAGAAATGATATAGGCATTCAATTGGACTTACCATGAATGTGTCGTTTTGTTTTGGACCAATATTTCGTTGACATACTCGAACAACGTCGCCAGTTGTCTAGGGCCCAGTTTCGTTTCATAATTATTGGAATGTGTTTCCACTTACATGTACAAATATATCTGGAAGTTCCTCACGAACTTTGTCAGACTTGTGTTATTGGCTACTGCATGCTCAGCTTTCTGAACCATCTCAATCGTTCTTTCGTACACTGAACACGCGGGCGTTTCATTTTGTGATACCTTTGTCTGAGCGAAGTCAGTGCTCGCGCCTCTTCCGAGCGAATGCCTTCCGCTTCATCCACTGTCACTGAGCCTCACCAATAGCTTCCCTTAAGCACAATATCGGTCCGCCGAGCTCTCCACGACCAAGAAAGCAAACCGAGTCAAAATTAACGAGCAGAATTGGGTCCCGCGTTCGTACACTCTGACAAAGCGGCTCATGCATGCGTAGTGAGCGAGAGGGCGGCGCTTGACCGCTCCTCTCTCTGCAGGAGTTGAGGACGACGTCGGAGGCGCTGCGGGCGCTGGCGCTGGCGGCCGGCCACTCGCCTGCGCTGGGCGCCGCGCTCGACACCAAGGAGGCGCGCATCGCCACCCTGGAGCGGCAGGTGGCGCTCCTCGAGAACGAGCTGGCGGCCTTCCTGTCGCCGCCCACCTCGCACACTTCCATTTACGATAAGATCGACCTGCCTCGTCGACAAGTAAGTTTCCTGCTCGACAATGTGAGGGTTATGAAGGACGGCACCAGTCAGCCGCACCGAGGGTTCACCACGCTCTGAGGCCCCGGCCCACCAATAGACTAAAGCTTTTGTTTGTATAACTTTTGAAACTGATGATGTTGTGTTCGTAACGAAATCATGCTGAATAACTAAGACTTGTACCTAATCTAAATGTTGTTAATCTTTATATTATGAAGTAGGCAGGTACTACGATCCTAGGTAGATAAAACATATGTTAAGTGCTTATTTTTCTAAAAATACTTAAATATTTTCAGAAGACTAAATTTTGGACTTATGACGCACATAGTATAGAACCGCCTATAGTTTTGGACGAAGAAAATATTGAAATCGTAATTATGTTGATCATATTGTGCTTTTGGTGTTAGTTGCTGTGCATCACTCGTAGATCGCTTCGTGATCACTTCATCAAGTAGAGCCACGGTGTTCTGTCTACGAATGTTCGGTATCAGAGAGATGAATGTATCACACAATAGGCGCCCTTCCATGTTCATTCAGCGAAAACTTTACAAATATGTTTAATATTTCCAAAGTTTTCTCCCATTCTATATCATGGTCTTCCATTAAAATCGTAACTTAGATTAACGTTAAAACTAACTGTTTAAATGTTGAGCCAAGCTTTAAATCTTTGAGTCACAAAGTTCATTTCACATCATCAGTTACCCTTGCGTTACGCCATATCAACGTAGTTAGCCAAGACCTAGAGTCCAACTCTTCCTCCTAACTCGATATTCCGTGGAAATCGGAACGCCTTTTTCCGGCAGCTGGATGAGTTCCGCCTGGAGATCCAGCGGAGAGACCAGGAGATCCTGGCGATGGCCGCCAAGATGAAGGCTCTGGAGGAGCAGCACCAGGACTACCAGCGCCACATCGCGGTGCTCAAGGAGTCCCTCTGCGCCAAGGAGGAGCACTACAGCATGCTGCAGACTGACGTGAGTTCTCTTTGGTTTTGGTACCAATTATAAAGTTACTACTATGTAGGTTGTAGCTAATGAGCAAAGAAGTTTTATGAGTTTATTTAATATCCGTAAGACTGCAGGATGATCCAGATTAGTCCTTAGTGGGCACATCGATTTTTTATCTCTCTAGACTCTATATTGAAAGCATAGCTCGATTCATTCATAAAACAAAGTATTTTTTTACCTATTCGTTGATTAACACTATATACGTTATAACCCTTGCTGACAACTTCCACTGGCACAATATCAATCCCAATTAGTTGGCTACTAGACTGACCCTAAACCTTTCTCCAGGTGGAAGAACTGAAAGCGCGCCTCGAAGAGAAGAGTCGGCTGGTGGAGAAGAAGACAGCCACCGCCCTCGCCGCGGCTCACGAGCTCTCAGAACTGAGAGACCACTCCGAGATCAAGGATCGCAAGATTAATGTGCTGCAGAGAAAGGTACTAATCATTTTCCTTATATTTTGTCATACATAAACATTATGCTCCTCTCCCTACATAGGACTAAGAAGAGATCATATTTGTTACCGTTTCAAGGCCCTTAGCCAAGTGGTTTACGACAGTAAAAGAATTTTTCTACTGTACTGATCAGCTGACACATGTATTGGTGTTCTTTGTATGCATGCATTTATATCAAATAATTGTAAGAAATACCGGGTAATGAGGGATATCACTTATCGTCAAAAGTCACTTGGCTAAGGGTCGTGGCAATCCATTTTTATATTATGTATTCATAAACCTCATACATTTTCTGTGATGTCCTTAAATTTGAGTTCTATATTTTATGTTTGCAATAGCACTGTAGAAAGTCATATTACAACTTTATTATTTATCGACATAGTTCTGAACCGAGGGCCATAGCAAAATCGCCCTAAACCTATATTTAACGCATTTTTGAGATTTGAGATTTTCTTAATTTATTTAAGAAATTCTTTACTAAATCCTCGAATAAACAGCATTATCCCAGGATTCGTACTTTCCGAGATCTAGAAAATGCTGGCATCTGGATTGAGGGCCACAGTTTTTTGACAATAACTGTTTTGTTTCAAGTTTAAGAAATTTAAGAATAGATGCTATAGTTTTTACTAATTCTTTACAAAATGCCCTGTGAGTTTCATTACGATTGTCCAATATTTGAAAAATGGGCCCTCAATCCAGATGCACACGTTATAGAGTTGCTAAGACACGCTGTTAGAGCAATACTTTAGCCGTTACAGTGATTGTTAGTAACTTATGTACTGTTATGTGTACCCTACTTTGCAAAGGCAAATAGATTCAATGTCAAGCCAAAAAACTCGTTATTTGTACGCCCAGAACTCGCAGGATCAAAAACAATAAACAACTGTGTTTTAACTAAGAACTATACATATATACGTATGCTTACATATGTATGTATATATTATATTTAAAGTACTTCCACAAAAGTAAATCGGATTATTTATTGATCGGATCGTAAGAAAGCTGTGTCATACAAAAGTGCAAACAAGAGCAAAGGTCAAAAGTTTAGGAAAGTTGTTCACTTTATCCCTCGACAGCAAATTACGAAGAGCTCAAAGTATTTAGAGTTCTGATACAACTCGGCTTATTTGTTATCATTGTACCCTCCTTAGGACAATGAAATTATGAAGTTTACGATACAACGGCTTAGAGAAAAACGCTTTGTTTCTGCTTAATTTTATTATACTTTTTATTGTCTGCCATGAAACATCGCGTCACTGTTTTATTACTTGTTCGCTAGCTACTGGTTTGGTTATACGTATCTGTTATTGCACTTTATGACTTTCATTTGCCCACATGCTATCCGAAAATATGAAAAAACATTTCTCATATTTTCGCTTTATCCCGTAGTGGGAGTAATATCGATAAGTGTTTTGTTTTACTGCACTTCGCTAGTTATTAAGGTATGTTTCGTTTTTTATTTTTGCTTGTATTTGTTTTAAGCTTTATTATTTTACCCCATCCATATTTCTATAAAAAAATACTTCCCGACTATAATAATTTACGTCATGTATGATTTATAGATCGAAAACCTGGAAGATCTTTTAAAAGAGAAAGACAACCAAGTAGACATGGCAAGAGCGAGGTTAAACGCAATGCAGGCCCACCATTGTTCATCAGAGGGCGCACTGTCCTCTCTAGAAGAAGTGATAGGAGATAAAGAGAAGCAGATCCAGCAACTAAGAGAACAGAGGGACAGAGCAGAACACGAAAAGAACGAAGAAAGAGAACTTCACGAGAGAGAGATAGCTGATTACAAAATGAAGCTACATTCCCTTGAAAGCGAAGTGGAGAAACTCGGCGCTCGTCTCGAAAGGGCTCAAGCAGAAAAAGATCGACTCGAAGCCAAGTTAGAATCCTCTCAGTCAGAACTCGGCAAGTCTAAGGCAGAACTTGATAAGGCAGCGAGTGAGGTCGGCAGGTCAGGTGCCGATTGGGAAGCAGCTAAGCAGAGATTGGCAAGACTTGAACTGGAAAATGAGAGGTTGAAACACGAGCTCGAAAGGTCTCAGACAACGTTTGGTAGGAGTACGTTAACGACGTCTCAGGAGCTGGATAGAGTTCAAGAGAAGGCTGACAAAATGTCTGCTGATTTGAGGCGTACTCAAGCGGAGTTGAGAGTGACTCAAGCCGACAATGAAAGGGCGAGGAGTGAAGCGAGCGCTTTGCAGGAGAAGTTAGAGAAGTCGCAGGGAGAAGTGTACCGCTTGAAGGCGAAGTTGGAAAATGCACAAACTGAACAGGATAGCTTGAAGGAAGAGTATGATAGGTGAGTTGGTGTTTATTATATTGTATTCTAGTATTGCAGTAGTCTTGAGCTACGTAAAAATAATGCTAACTAGTTGCCGTTCTTCCCGATATGTTGTAGGAGGCGACTAAGAAATTAGGGGTAAAAAGAATCTATTGGGCGAGGGCTAGCAACCTGTCAAAAATATTTCATTATAATATCGCAACCCCAATATTCACGTTAAAAAGAGACATTAACAATCTGTCTGAATATAAAATAAGACCTTTTATAATTTTACTTTAACCAACTTTACCAACGTAAAATTTCTATTATTAGATGTTGTTACAACCTTCTGCCATATTTATTACTATTCTTAATTTGTAAATGTCGTATTGGATAATGTATCCATCGTTGTAAATGCAATTACAATAAAAACATCACAAAAAACTCACTATATCCAATCTAAACTTATCCTGACCATTTATCGCGCTTTTCCTTCTTTCTTAACACATTATATGTTTCCCACAGACTCCAATCCTCAATAAGCCGCCTCCACGCCGAAAGAGACAAGGCAGTGACAGAACTTGACAAGTCCAGAGAAGAACTCGAAAGGACTCAAGCCACGCTGGGCAAAGCTCAACTCCAGCAAGACAAGTTGCAGGCGGCTTTGGACGCAGCCCATTCGGAGATTGACAAACTGCAAGAAAAACTGGATAAGGCTGCCACGGAGAATCGAAAGGTGAGGATTAAGGGTGTGGAATTAGTGGAATGAATTATATTATATATTATATCTATATATTACATTATATGTAATTATATATTATTATAGTATTATGTAATATATATTATAGTATTCTATTTTAAATAGATCGCTTTCACAGCTGTGCTTTGATTTACAAAAAAATTTATAAAGTTGCCCTTCGTCCAATCCATTCCGTTGAAATATATTCCCTTAGTTGCTTTTTACGACATACTGGGACGAATTGAAGCTAGTTTGCATTCTTCTTACGCCCCAGCTACATAGAAAATATTGTAAATAATTTAGAAAAAAAGTGCAAGAACAAAAAAATTTCCTAAATAAGTTGATAACCTTGCGTGTCCTTATACATCAACAGCTTCATAACCACATTCACATATAATTACTTTATAATACACTCTTCTCTCATAGTCTAATTTAACTGTTCACTTCCAGCTGCAAGTAGACCGAGAAAAGCAGGCGTACGACTTCGAGTCCTTACAATCCCAGCTGGACAAAGCTCTGGGACAAGCTGCCAGGCTGCAGAAGGAACGGGACACAGCTCAGCTCGACGTGGAGCGATATCGGGACAAACATGATAAGGCTCAGGTTAGTAGAAGAAATAAACATGCTTTAGAAGAATAAGTAGTCTTAGGGTATAAAAACAGCTATCGTATTTACAAAGTGGATATCTGGTCACTGGATGCCACATTTAGCCATAATTCCCACACTTAATAAAGTTGTGTTTCCTATTGCCTAACCTAACCTAACCTGACTATGGCCAATTCTAAGAAAAGGCAGAGCACTTTTATATAGCAAAATTATCACTGTCGAAAAAACAAGTATGATGCTAAAAATAATTCAACAAAAGGTAGAACACTTAAATGAACGAAAATGGCCACGGTCGAAAAAACGAGTATGTTACAAAAAGTTGTCCTTAAGGAGGTCACTATTACAGTATATTATTCTACACTAACTTATTATCTATGTTACTTAAAGCAGAAATAAAAATTAAATTCATAGAAAATATCTTTATAGTCATCGCTGTCAGAGGGTGGTAGGGTTCCCAAGACACTGATAGCATTCCCCTCTGAATACCAATGCTAATTTTCTGAGAGAAGAATGCTCCAGCCCCGGGATCACCACACTTATCAATTAACCGGGAAATATTTCATTACTTTAAGTTCTTTAGGTTACTTTAAGTTCTGAAAATCTGATAGGCCATGTTCTTACACTATTGGAAATGAATTACCTTACCACTCCTCACCTTATTAAAACCTTCCAGGCTCTAATAGCCCGCGTGCAGAAGGAAAGAGATGCAGCATTAGCCGAAGCAGCAAGTTCGAGGGAGAGGGCAGAGGCTTCAGCCGCCGCAGCCAACAGGGCGTCTAGAGACAGGGACAGTGCTGCCACAGAGCTAGAGGTGCTCAGAGAACGGTGGGAGAAGGCCCATCAGCAGCACCAGAAACTCACTGTAAGTGGTTCAGTATGGAGGTTTCATAGTATAATACTATAAAAAATTTATATGTAAACCTAAGTGGTCCGAACGGTAATCTACCAGAATTTCAGAAAGTTAATGGAAAGATATGGGGTTCAATTTCTGGTAGAGGCTGAGTTAAGAATGCTTTTTTTCTTGCTTTCCAGTGTGATTATATTCGTTAATTATATTTACTATAAGTATCACCTATACATAACAAGTATTTCTTAAATAAACGTTGACTAGTACCCTTAACATAAGTGTCAAAAGTACTTACAAAGGGGATTGATTACCATAAAACTATACCAAATTAATTATAATTGTCCACGCTTAAATCCAGTGATTACTGAAACACAAACTGGTATTCCAAAGACTCCTTTATCACTTCCCTATCACCCATATACATGGTATTCTTTCTCTATTAGATGGAAAGAGACGACGCCTTAACAGAAGTAGAGATCCTGAAAGAGAAGTTGGACAAGGCTCTCTACTCGACGCAGAAGACGATAGAAGAGAAGGAAGTCGCGCCACAAAGAATACGAGAAGATGCTAGAGAAGTATGATAGGTATATTCTTTTCTACATGTTGTCTTGTGGCTTGGAAAGGTATACGGATAAGTGGTTCTTAGTTTCATAGTAATGTAAATTAATTTATGTATATGTGAGTATTTGTGTATATCGTTGATATAAGTATAGCATGGATGTGTCAGTAATAAGGAGATAAATACAAAGCATGATCACCAGCATTTTCTATTGAGATAAGTTACATGTGATTGGAATAAACGGAAAGTACATGTTTTCATGCTGCACGAAAATAGTAATGACATAAAACAAACTAGGTTTCTTGTAATTGTATTCGTTAATTAATTATAATAAACTATCTGTATCGAAAGTTGCATGGAAGTCTAAAGACGTGTTTTAATGAAATTTTATTTATTTACTTTAATCGCTTTCGAGTAACAAATGTAATCAATTCTTTATTTATAATAAATTTAATAACTTAAGCAATTATCTTCTAATTTCAGATCCCAGAATGAAATATACAGGCTGCAGAATAAGATTGAGATCTTAGAAGCTGATAAGAATCGAATAGAGCTCGAACTTGAGAAACAAAGTCACGTGGCCTCTAAATCGAGGGAAGAAGCGAGGAAATTGCAGGATGAGCTTTCACGAGTCCAGGAAATGTACGACAGGGCTTCGTTGCAACTGGGTAGGACGAAAGAAATGGAAGAGAAGGCTAAAGAGGACATGGATCGATTGCACGTCGATATCGAAATGGTGCGAGATCGATACGAGAAGAGCCAGATAGAACTCCGAAGGCTCCAAGCTGAAAAAGAGAAGTTAGTTGCTGATAATGAACGCCTGCAGTTCGAATACGAAAGAGCTATGACTCAGTGTGGTAAAGCACAAGCGTCCAATGAAAAGACACAGGAGGAAATGGCTAGGGTTCAGATTGAGCTGGAAAAGATGTATGATAAACACGATAAAGTATCAGCAGAATTAAGAAGGGTTCAAGCCGAACTGGACAAGGTGAAACAAGACGCGTCAGGTGCCAGAGAAGAAGCCGAAAGGTACGCGGCCAGGTATGGAAAGTACCACGACACCAAAGAAGAACATGAAAGAACGAAGTTAGAGGTAGAAAGATTAAGAGCGAGGTTAGAAAAGACAACTGCAGAACTAGAGCGGGCAAGAAAAGCGGAGGAAGAAGTCACGCGACTAAGGGGTGAACTGGAACGCGTAGAAAACATGCGAGGTAAATATCAGTTTGAACAAGATAAGTGGACAGCTGAGTTGACAAGAATGCAAACAGAAATCGACAAATACCGTGAACGATTCGATGCGTCGCAGGTCGAAATGCAGCGGCTTCAAGCTGAGAAAGACCAGGCAGAAACCAAGCTGCATGAAATGACGATACAATTAGAAATTTCTAGAAGCGAAGTGGTGAAACTGAACGCAGCTCTGGAGAAGCAGAGAGTGGAGCTTGAACGCGCTCACATTGAGTGCGAGAAGTTCCGCGATAGGTGTGAGAAATTGAAACTCCGTTCTGACCAACTGGACAAAGACAATGAAAGAGTCAAAGGGGAATTGCAACAGATTGAAAGGATGAAACTCCAAGCCGTGGCTGGAGACAAAGCTAGGACTGAGGACAGATTGGAAATAGAACGGCTGCGAGATAAACTAGAAAAGGCCATACAAGCAAGAGATGCTACCGAAATGGAAGCAGGCAGACTAGCTAAAGAATTGGAGAAATCGCAAATGCATTTGGCTAAGTACCAAGAAACGAATGAAACTACTAGGGTGGAGTACGATCGTATGACTAACGAGCTAGGGCGTATGCACGAGAGGTTAGAAAGAACTATATTGGAAATGCGACAGATAGAGCAAGAGAGAGATGCGTTGCTAGGTGAAGTACAAAATATCAGACGCAATGTGGAACAACAGCAACGCACACTCGATCACAGAACTCAAGAGACACTAGTAAAGTTACAGCAAGAGCTGGCCCAATCTGTACGCGATAGGGAGAAAATGGCCTCCATTCTTGAACAGAGAGATAAACAAGCGGACGCCATCGAGAAGCAGATAGTCAAACTAGAAACTGATACGAAACAATTGACGATAGAACGGGACCAACTTGTTGCACAACTCGAAAAGTCCCAAGACATGTTGGTGAACTTCCAACGAGAGCTTAACGCTTCGGAAGCAGAACTACAGAAACAGCGTGAAGAAGTGCGCAGACTGAAAGAGGAACAAAGGAAGATGGCACAAGACTCGGAGCGAGGAACCAAATCCGTCCTTGAAAGTCGCGATCGAGAGATTGCCAAACTGCAGCAACAAGTACAAAACGTCACTAAAGAGAGGGACACAATACGCCAACGAGCAGAAGTTGCGGAAAAGAAAGCGAAAGAACCCGGTGAAGTGGAGAAATGGAGAGCCGCAGTCGAAGCGGAGAAGTCGAAAGCAATCGCTGCAGAACGAGCACTTTCCGAATGTCAACAGCGGCTTCAGTCGATCGAAAAGCAATTCCAAGTTCAACAGCAACAGCTACAAGCGTTGCAAGCGCGAGGGCCTTCTGACGTGCGAGAAGTACAGAAGCAGCTTGAAGCGGCACAAGCAGAGGCCAGGGCGATGGCAGTGGAGAGGGAGAGGTGCCAGTCGCAGCTGGAGATGCTCGTGCAAGAGCTGGAGAAGAGCCAGGTTAGTTGGAGGGTCACCTACAGGCTTGATGAGCGAGCGAGATGATATATACATCTAGTTTTATTAATTGCAGAATACAGCCGTAATTTAATCTAAAAGTTTCTCTACAAGTATTTTTAAACAAATGAGACGTGACAACGGTTGTCTGCAATTGGTCAATGTGACTTGTTTTCTCATTATCTAACGTCTCATTGGTCAGTTAAACCTCTGTATATGAGTACGTCACTATTTTCTTAACGCGAATATACTATAATAGTTTCTCTACAAGTATTATAGCAACAAAGTTTTCTATAACTTATTTAAATCTAACTACTGTGATTAGCCACAGTTTCCAAGCTAGATGTATAATTGTCCAGTCTTTTATATCGTGTATGTGGACCGGTGGTCAAGTAGTGTTTTGTTCGTTTTTTATTTAGTTGAAATGCTCATCAAGCCACATGGGTTCCCTCCAACCTTCCTAGTTGATGTTTTTTGTTTATGATG
Source organism: Leucoptera coffeella (assembly GCA_030578115.1). Classification (NCBI taxonomy): domain Eukaryota; kingdom Metazoa; phylum Arthropoda; class Insecta; order Lepidoptera; family Lyonetiidae; genus Leucoptera; species Leucoptera coffeella. The sequence continues at coordinate 131,536 of JAMBLF010001119.1, forward strand.
ATCAGTGTGCAATGCTTTATAATTATATTTTTCACTTTTTGTTACATGTTTATTTTTTCATTTTTTAATTCAATTAAAATAAATTCAATATGTCTTAAAACTAAATCAAAATTCGATATACGTATATGTTTTGTATTACTTTAATTGTATTCTCTTTTTGTTATGGCCATCATTGTCACGAGTCAAAAATTTATAATTGGAAAAAGAATTATTTGCGAACGATTTTAATTTTTCTTCCCATTTCATTTTATTCTTACAAGTCATTGTTATTTTTATTTCTTTGTCTTGCATATTGTACTTTTAATATGTGGTTCACAAAACTATATTGTTTTGAGTATATTTTACTGTCCAATATTACTACTTAGTGTAAATAATAATAAAAATTATATTAATATGAATTTAATATTAATGTAACATAATATATATCTAAATTCATATTTGCATTGTTTATCACCCTTCAGATTTAAAATGAAACTAAACCTCAGATTAAAACTATAACCGCTGATTTGGTAAATCTAAGTAGATTAATTTCTAATCCAATTCAACATCCAAACCAAGAATTTGAAGAAATTGAGATTATGGTTCTAATTATTAAAATAAATAGAAAAAATATTTTATTTGAATTAATAAAAATATAATTAATATAAAATATTTATTTAAGAATAAAAATATTACTCAAAGCAATATGAAAGAAACAGCTCAAGCAAACTTTAATAAGAAAATGGCATTTATTGAGTATCGTTTATAAACAAAGTATTACCTTTGCTTTCCTCGGTCATGTGATGATATGTATGATCGGTTTCCATAAGCATACTTTGTTTATAAAACAAACGCAATAATTCCGGTTTTCTTGTAAATTGTCTTGAATAAAAATCTAAATTTCTTAAAATATTTAGTCAACCAACTCTGGTTTCCTAACACCTGTGTTTCCACAGCTGGATCTCCGAGAAGCCAACAAGAAGCTTCAAGCAGCTGGTACTCAGAACGCGAAAGCCGGAGACGACTCAGCTCAAGTCAAGAAGCAACTACAGGAAGAACTCAAGAAGTTAGAAGACCAGAAGAGGCAGTTTGACGAACAGCGGAAGGCCGTGGAGAACAAGAGAAGAGACGTAGAAGAGAAGGAGAAGGCGTTGGTGGAGCTAGACCGGCAGCTGAAGAAGAGGAAAGAGCAAATGGACCAATTGGAAGCTTCGTTGAAGAAGGTTAGTTGGGGAATATAATATATATAATGGTAACAAAACAAGTAAAACGTATTCCAAAAAAATATAGTTTTCGGTGCTATGTTGATGGTCAGGCTATTATGATAAAGATCTAAAATGTCACACGTATCGCTTTCTTATACTATGTCATAATTTTATACAAAATATTTCTAAACCTAATTCTAACTTGATTTATTGTGACACTTTCACAATGATTATTAATTAATATATTTTAACGAAACAAACATCTTTTTCAAAGGTTGCGTTTTAAATGAAAATAAAATCTATCACAGGAATATAATGCCAAACGCCTTGATATACGATATCTCAAGTACAAACTCTTGTTCCTAACCAGGCCGGCGGAAGTGCAGCCGCGATGGGAGAGCTCAACCGTAAGTTGACAGATACGCAGAAGGAAGCGGAACAGTGCAAGCAGCAAATGGAACAGAGCAAAGAAGAGGCGAAGCGACTGACCGCAGAGACTGAGAGACTTCTGCAGCTGGTGCAGATGTCACAGGAAGAACAGGCGCAGAAGGAAAAGCAGATCATGGATTTGCAACAGTAAGTTACTTGTAGATTGGAGATGATGATCTTGTTAGACTGCGGTGTGAATTTAATGCTAGGTTGCTGACGTTTTATCGATGTGTCGTAGGAGGCAGCTAGTTAATGTATAAACGCCTTGACTTGACAATAAGAATGCTAAAAGTAACTAAGGAGATTTTGTGTCCAAGGCTCTATTTATCCGGAAACGGAACAAAGGTCGATGTATACGTACGTATCTATGTGATTAAATGAACCTTTTTCTGAAAAATACTCATTTTATAGTGTTATGTTCCAGAATGAAGTCTTAATTGTATAAATTGTTTTTGAAAGAAAGAAAGAAAGATAGATTTTCGCGATGTGAAGGTACTCTTTCTAGCTCCTAAGTTCTACAAAAAGAAATACAGAGTAATAAAACTTTTTACTTCATTACTAATTATTTTCTCTTTATTTTACAGATCAATTAGAAATCTACAAGCCAAAATAAAAACACAACAGCAGCAACAAGCACAAAACGATGTAAGTCTACCTGTAATCCTTGTGACATACAGTAATAGACCAAAAAACTTTTATTGCATTTATCATAACATTTTCATAAGTCTTACTCATCGTAACAGCTACTAAGAGAACATAATATAATATGCATAATATAAAATTTATTACCTAAGTAACTATGATTTTAGTATTAAATATTATACCAACTGAGAATAACTGCTGGGATTATAAAATCAATCTGATCTATTTACAACAAGAAAATATCTTTTAAATAAAAAAAAACTTTCAATAAATATCTTCTTCAAGATAAAAACCAATAAGCGCGTTTATTCATACGTGAAAATCTCCTAATAACTTTTCAAACAATTCTGAATATTGTGCTTTGATTGAACATATTAACTTTATTGCTATGCATGTATGTTTGTACTAACTCTAACCCTACTAACGGCGTGTTTTCTCCACAGGCCGGACCAGCGGGATTCCTGAAAAGTTTATTCTAAATAAGTCCTTCTCGCCAAGACTGTCATTGATTTCTTTGCTCTTTTCTGTTAACACTATTATATCCTCAACGTCTCTCCTTTCAAAGCTTGTCTTAATAACCTTGTAACATACTAGTTGTTGCATGTACTTTAACCATTATTCAAATATTCAAGGGTAATTTTAATAGGGGTTTCGTTCGTTAAGATAATTTTAAAGCACATTTTACGCTTAAAGAGTGCATATGATATTGAAATCTGAATGGTGGCTGCATAGAGCCTTAACCAATAAATCGTGTTCAGTGCATGTTGTAAGTTGACGTAATTTATTGTGAACATTTGTTATTGAAGTGTACTCGTGTATTTCTACGGTATGTTATTTGAATAGTGTGAGATATATTGTCCAGTAACTCATACAATGCTTACGGAGCAGTCTGAGGTTGTTATTCGATATTTGTTTTAAATATGTAATAAATAACAGTTGTATCTATGACAAGACAGTTTCTGATGTTTTTGTTTTTATTGTTTCTTCTTTTTCTTTGCCCCTGTGGTAGGGCATTGCGATACGAGATGACATGGACAAATACGTCAGAGAACGCAATGAGTTACGAGCTAAGCTTAAAGAAGCCAAAGCCAAAGTAATCGATCTGGAAATCGAATTGAACGAGACTTCTTTAATTCTATCAGAAGTTCTAAAGATATGCGATGGCAAAGAACTGATAAGCGTAAAGAAAAGTAAAAGCTTTTTCGAATTGCAAAAGAGTGGGACAGTTGTGTCTAGATTGGACAAAGCTAAGATCAGTAGAAGTTACAATGACCTGAATGCGATAGAGAAAAATGAAAGTAAGATATTGATACCGAAAATAGATAAGCTAACTCGAAAGATAAGCAATCTATGTAAAGAAATAGAGGTAAAGAACTCAAAGATTATAGAACAGCAGCGGTGTATAGGCATATTGGAAGATGCGTTAAAAGAAAATAATAATATTGCGGAGTTTGAACAACTGTTAGCTGTAGTAAGGAGCAAAGATGAAAGGATTAATGAGTTAGAGAAACTGATTAGTAACAAGACTTCAGGAGTGAGAATGTATCTGCACAAAGATAAAAGGATACTAGAGCTGGAAGAGGCTCTCAAGGAATCGGTCATGATCGCTGCGGAGAGAGAGAAAGTGTTCTATGAAGAGGAACAGAAGAGGATTGAAAATTTACAAAAGGTTAGTTTAGCATACAAATCCTAAACTTTCAGTCACGTAGCATACACTTATATTTCTTTTCTAGATGCTCTTCATTATAAATTTGCCGAATAAGTAATTTAACTCAAATGGAACTTAATGCACAAAAACATATACAGGCACAAATTGTCCCGTAATTATTTTATTTGATACTTCCGGTATGTTGTCCCTAACTCTTTTATGGAATTGATGATTGTTACCCAATACCTTAGGCTGGGTAGCCGCCATCACTGATTGTTCTTCTTACATTTTAATCCCCAACACAAGATGAAATGTCACAAACAACCTTCAAAACCTCTTTCCTGTGCATTTTAGGTATCAAAAAATTTACAATTCTAAAATAATGGTAAATTGGGACACTTATTACACCAATTGATCTAGCTCCCTCGTAAGTTCATTTGAGACTTGTGACAAGTGTACTACTACAACGTATATTTCACCAGATTGAAAAGTAGAGGATGTTTACATACATCCTATCGCCATTAGTACCGTACCCCATAAAATTGTGACTCTACTATCAAATTCCAGATGAAAAAACTGGAGCAACGTATAGCCTCGCTCCAGAATGCGTCTGCGTTGAGCTGCGAGACCTGCAGACCTCTGCTGCAGCAGAGTAGGGCTCTGGGGGAACAGCTGGGGCACTGCGAAGCCAGCAGAACGGCGCAGTTTACCGCCTTTGGGAGGGTTATGTAAGTAGACCTCAAAAAATACCTCAGATAGTGTTTTCTAATAGAATGGTCAACAAGGAACAGTCACCTGAATCTAGCGTAAAAAAATGAAACTTAATATTGTTAAGTTGTATCTTTTGCAACCAATGTATTTTGAGCTTTATTTCGGTAGCTCAGTCGTTGGAGGTTTGATTGTGTATCAGTTGGTTCAGGGTACAAAAGTTAAGTTTCCTGATTTTCTATGTAACATATTGGCAATAAGAATACATATCCGAATTACAAAGAATGCTACAGTAACATATAAACAAAATGATGCAATTTAGCTATTCCTCTTCTGTAAGAAATATCGCTATTTTCTGAAATAGGCAATAGTCAGCTCTTAAAAAAAATGTGGTTATATCCATACGTATGTATATTAAGTACGTAAATTCAAATATGGCAACACTCTATCCTCTTGTAGACAAGATCTCTTAGAAGAGTTGATCAGTGAAAAGGATGCAGCTATAGCACTGCTTGAAGTGCAAGGCGTGCTCGACGAGAGAGAGACGGAAATGTGCGACAACCTCAGGAGAGAGCGAGACAAACTGCTACAAAGATTGAAAGGGGAGGTAATTGTAAATTTCAATAACTTTAATGACTCGATTTATGCGTCTAACTTCCCTAACGGGATATGCAGAGACTATCGATCGCCACCTTGAACGATCCTGACAAATCTCTCTTGCCTCATTCACATCCATTAACCTTCTGTTAACAGGCACTTGTTAATATATAAATTCACGTCCGTTAATTCTTTTCGGGTGGATAGAACCTCGGAGACATGAAAATCCTCACATAGCCACTATTAGCAAAACTATGGGGATCATAATTGCATTGATCTATAATATTCATGACCGGTCTATCCAATCCAACAAATTCCTTTGACCCCTGGTCTCATAGCAATATGACATAAAGGGATGACATAAGGCAGCTACTTACTTAATAATTCCACTTCCAGAACGAAAGGCTTCTGCAGTTTTCAAACCAAAGGTACCAGGAGCGCAGTCTCGAGGAAGAGTCAACTCTGCCCATTGACCTAACCATCAGTGACCGAGTAATGGCCGCCGATGGAGATGTTATTGTTTGGGTAATGTATAAACATACACTTCACGACTTGTGTATACATAGTCCTTTTTTTATTGTAGCGGGGTAGTCAAAGGCTTGAGTGCCCATTTCCGAAATTTGGTAGCCATGTTAGGTATGGGTCACTCGAAGCCCGTGTTTTACTAGATAGAGAGCACCCAACGTGATAGGTAGTGAACCGTATCGCCGTATCCAATCACTGGTTATTATCTATCCCGAGGGGAAGGCAGGTTTTCTCTCGATGTTTTCCCTCACCGTTAGCGACTGTAAATTGATTACGTAGTGTAATGTATACTATCATATAATATACTTATGGAACAAAAAGGCTTCTTTCTTGCTTATTTGCCATTTTGCAACTTCACAGGAGAGCGATTAAAATTATAAATAATCGAAAAAAAATAGTATGAAACCAATTATTGTTATATTTTCTAATTTGGTGGCTCATGGAATCCATGAAAATGTGCCAAAAATGTGATTTTAAACAACATATTCATTGAAATATTTTACTTAAGCTTACACGTAGCTTGAAGGATAGAAGAGCATGTATGAAAACTTTGTGGATGTGAGTGAGGCCTGAGATTCATCAGGATCGTTCAAGGTGATGATCGATTGTCTCTTTCTATCCCTTTTGAGAGGCAACCTGTCACCCATGTTTCACACAACACCACAAACCCAATATTCATACTAAAAAACGGCATTGTATAAGCATCTATGTATTTTCTAAACTACCCTCATTTTCAGGACGAAGATCTACCCGCTACTGTATTATGACGTCACCAAACAGCTAAGTCAACACACCTCATTGAACATCCATCCAGCACTTCTTTCTACTCAGAACCAACATTAAGTTATCTATAGGTAGATGGGCTAGCAACCTGTCACTTAAATATTAACACACAATGATAAGTAATGGTGATAAAGGAGATATTATGTATGCGAGGTTCTGTTAACTCTAATAGGGATGAAAAGACGTAGGTGTATATATCTGAATGTCTATATTAATGGATAGATTTAGCCATGTCCTAGACACTGACTAAGTCTAAGATATATGGAATCTACTGGGCGATGGGCTAGCAACATGTTACCAATATTTCACATTAATACAATGACATACTCGAAAATAATTATGACCAATTAAATATTAGTCTAGACTTTCTTTTTACCGCATTAGTATATGTATGTATGTAATACATGACCATACCTGAAAGCAGATGTTAAGTGATATTCTTATATTACTTACATTGTATATCGATTCTAATACAAGAAGTGGTTAACCGATACGATGGACCATAGCCAAGAGATATAGATATCATCCTTATGAGATTTGAGATTATTATTTATTTCATTAAAATATTATTCTTGAGAAATGAACTATATTTTGAGGTATTCAATCTATGGTCTACAATGGATTCGATGTAGTCTTCGTTTACTTAGCTGTTTCATAAATAGTAACACGAACCTATGATTACCCAACAATGGGTGCGAAGCATGTTTTAGTCAGCTTTCAGTAAGTTACATCACTTCTAACGTAGCGTGAATAACACAAAAGCACGTAAGAAGTTGAATGTATGAGGGATTAGTGAGGCAAGGAAGGTTTGTCATGATCGTTCAAGGTGGCGTAGAGGCAGAGAGCCTATCCCAGTATAAAAGTGGAGGCGTAAATATGTATGGATGTGAACAGGATATGGTTCATAAGTTTGGAAAAAGTTTAACGACCAAGTTTGAAATGCCTATCTGATGTGAAAATAAATTAATTGAATTTAAAGTTAATAGAACCTAGAACCATTTCGATGAAACACCAAAATTAATCGAAAAAAGTAATAGTCATCTCTCCATATGGATTAATATGGTTTTCTTCGAGAATAATACATCTCCTTTATCTTCCAAAAGCATAATATGATGTTTATTTGATATATGTGTAATATAAAAACATAACTTAATCTTAGTTCTGAGCCCAATGTCCTACCACTTAAGCAATTCTAGCTGCTTCTTACCAACATAAAGCAATGTCTATTGTACAACTAGTCTTTTCCTGCACCTATGGAAATTCATTTGAATTTAGTCACTTTATAATATTCTAGTCACGAATACCATTGAGCTGCTTTTTTATATCATTGCTTTAATCATAAAACCATGAATTCATTATAAAATTCGTTTAAATATAGCACGGATTTTGTATGCTAGTTTTTTAAGGAATAAGTTATGAAAACCAAAGGTTTAGAGCTTTTCAGGTGTTTATATTGTTGAGTTCAGTTCGAATAGGTTTAATGTTTTATAAGTACACAATTTTAAACTGTTTACGTTGAATTTGTTTGAATAAATGTGTAGCCTTTAAACTTACAAAGTAAATGAACAAACTACTAAATATTTTTATCCTACTTATAATTCTAGTCAAATATACCTAATAGTTTAACTCAATCTTCTATATATATTAACATAGAGACTTAGTTACGTGTTGCGGTTCTGTCAACCCCGTATGAGCAAGCTTCCTGCATACTGCCACTCGTATAAGATTTTTTCACGCGATTTATAAGTGATTTTTGTAAGCGTATTTTTTTTGTATGAATTTGCAATTATTGATACTACATATCATCGCTGGAAAGTCTCTTTTCTTGCATATCAGTCTGATACAAATATTCAATAGTTTCCTTCTCAAATCTCTCTATTTCTGTACAAACAGTGTTCTTGGTGTACGAGATGAAATTGGCCATAAATTCTAATTGGCAGCTAACCATTGATTAGTGAAATGTAGATTAAATATATATTTATGTACACTATTTGTAACTTAGTGTAATATTTCAGCTTTTGTAAGTTTACATTAAGGATGGAAAGCTTTTTATGCTTGTGGAGATTTTGAATTGAATTATTGGCTTCAGAAAATGTTGAAATTGTTTACGATTTTTCGTTCGTTACACTTCAGTATAAAACCACGTTGTTGAATTTAAAGTAGTGTTGATTGGTTCAAAGTATAAAAAATATGACAATTAATTAATCTAGAGTTGAAGAGTTTAATGCATACGATCTTGCTGATGTAGTCTGTAATTATGATTATTAATGTATGAGTAGGTTGAGTGTAATGTATAGATACGGTTCGTGAAGGTTTGTCAAGAATTATCAATGAAAATTATCTATTCTTTATCTTATATTCAATCAATTTTTACTTGCTGGTTATTATTAATGTACCAAAATGATTAAATCTCTATTTCATGTATATTTATTTAGTTTTAAGTTAATATTGAAAAAACGAGGCCTAAAAATTGCCACTGAACAATTCAAATATTGAAAGTGAAGGCGGGAAATTTTGGTTGATGTTATTGTTCAATGTACTGAATTGAAATTGATTTCTTGACGAACAAGCACAACTTTAGTTTTTTGTATGAATAATAATTGTGTAGTTTGATGCAATATCACAATAAATAATTTTATTAATTATCGGATCGATATTATTAGTTACTTGTTAAATAATATAACTGTCGTTGATTCAATTGAACCGTGGATATTGTTTCTCGAGTTGTATGGTCGGAAATATTATTAAAAAAACTATGTTCTTGAAAATAATATAATCTTCATATATGGAATGGTATCTTGTGTTTTATTTCCCCTCTTTTGATCAGTGAGTTAGCTGAAACTAAGAATCAAATTCCATTGGTTATGTGATCAGGGGCCTTAGTGCTCTAATTGACTATGACGGCAATGCAGCTGCGTTGCTACTGCGTCTCTGCTGTAAAAGTTTGCTAAAATTTTGATCTATCACAGTTGTACTTCGATAGTGACTCAATAGCGCGTCAGTAGTGCTTCAGTGACAACTGAACAGCACACTTGCTTAATAATAATTGAGCATACACATACACAAACCTGTCAAAACAATGGTGCAGTACCAAAAAATAACGCGATGTAGCTTTTTTGTACTTCAGACGCAGTTCGATAGCGCTTCAGTGGCGTAAAGTTGTTAGTGGAGTGCCAAAAGTGTAAAACTACTGCCACTGAAGTACTAATGTATCATTACTAAACTAATATTTTGCCTAAAATGGTTTTGTAGACTAAGGTTCCTGATAAGACCCAACTCGTCTTCGAAAGTCGTTGCCGAGATGCAAAAATATAAATGTGTAAAATAATAGTAGTAATAGATTGGCATTAATATAGTAAATGAGCACGATTAAATTAAGTAACATAACAATGTCCCAGATTGAACTATTAACACATTCCTTAACGCGTTTTAAAAAGTGCATATTTGAGTTTATCACTGTCAGGATCTTTATCTTGTTAGACAAAGTAAAATAGCGCCATCTGTTTCCCTGTGCTAGAACTAATTACCTTATAAAGGTAGTTATGCTACTCGAACATAGATGTCGCTAGCTCATGCACAGCTATTAAATAATAGATGGCTTATTTTATTATAAAATAATTATTGTAAGATTTTATTTGATTCATTTTAAATATTTGAATAAAATAAACTTTCTTTTAATCAAATATCAATGAAAATATTAGGTTTATCAATAAATGAATAAAATAACGTGAAAATGTTTACTACTTTTTACAGTATTTTTAAATATTAAACATTTATTGTCATACTATTTTCTCATTAATTAAATAAACCTTAATTTAATTCCCAAAACCTCTAAACAGCCGCTCCACAGTTATAATATTAACATTTTTCGTCCGAAACGCAGTGCCTATCGTGTTGAATACCAAACAAATTCCTGACCACTCGAGCGTATCACTATTTTATCTTGGCCCCTATTTTTCTTACCATTCGCTTTATTCAGGGGTCTATGTAAACTGGTCGTAACGGTTGATATACTGACAGGACACCGGTTTTCAACGCACGGCTTAGAAAGGGAAAAAACGCGTCTTGAAATTATGGGTTTTGTATAATTTTCTGTCCCGTGCGGTTTGGGGACTATAATACTTCGCATTCCTACAAAGTTAGCGATGAGATGGCAACCTATGAACGAGAAATTTTACCTACTACTAGCTATAGATGTATAACCGATGAACACTTAACGTCAGGTTACCTTGAAATGGTTTCGCCGTCGCGAATATAAGCAACTTGGGTTTGAAAAAAAGCCATATAGAAAAAGGGTAACGTTAGAAGTCACTATAACTGCCGAGTGTATGAGGTGTATGAGTGTTAATGAAGCGAAAATGGTTTGTCAGGATCGGGACAGATGGGGATTCCTGATCTCTACCTACCCCTTTATTGGGAAACGAACGTGATGTGTATGAATGTGTATGTATGTATATGTAAATGTAGATATCCCTAACGACGTACTAATTATAAAGACTAATAAATTAACAGGATAGACAGACCTATGAGAATAAAATCCTTTCATCTCATTTGGGGTGGACAGAATCTTAGACACTTACACTCTTACGACATGTTGAAAATTCCATTCTAGTTTACGTGCCTTACTAGCACGCTGCAAATATAACACGACATTATTGACACCAGTACGCCATTTTGCCAACCCCTAAAAGAAAGACAGTCGTGATGTTACGTATTTTTGCAAAAATATGTGTATAATATTGATGACACATGCAATTTTTTTTTTATTTCATTCGTGCAAGGCAGTGGAATACAACAAATTTTGTGCCGCTAACCACATGTTTTCTTTGCAAGAATATAAGAAACTGTACTCTATCCCGGTGTAATACAGTCTAAATTCTCATGTACTATTCTAAACGCTGCATACAAAATAAAAGGTATGAATTTGAACCTTATTGCCTTGTTATAAGGGTTCTAAAACCCACATTGGCTTAGATGAGTAATGTCGAATAAAACTCGATGTTATTGCGTGGAGATAAAGTGTACAGTACGATAAGAAGGTAACATTTTTTTTCTTTCACAAGGAGGTTACATTGAAAAAGTCCGAACACGCAAGGAAGAGGTCGCATATCTCACGACCAACCTTTTTGTTGAAACTCCTTGTTGAATCTGTTCTTATTTTGTAAAAGGATACTAAAATAAAATTCGTTCTGTTTGACGTTATACAATGTTAACTAGCTGCCGTTCTTCCCGGCGTGTTGTAGGAGGCGACTAAGAGACGCCTATAGAATTTATTGTACCTAATAGTGTCAATATCATACATACATTTACACTCATGTCCCTTAATCCCTTTCGAATGGACAGATTTCGTTTACCCCTAGTCCCTTGTCACCGTCTACGACATGCCGGGAAGAACGGCAGCTAGTTAGTATTCTTTTTACGTCTTAGACTAGCACGGGACTTATCATAAACACTAAGTATACCTAAATTTCTTCTTAATTCTATGAAACTTGTTATACTGTCCGTCCATCCTTAATGTTTATTCTCTAATAAACAAAAACCGATTAGGAATATGACAGTCAGATAGACGCTATATTGAAAAAGGGTGACGTTAGGAGTCCCTATAACCGCCGAGTGTGTATGAGAAGATGTATGAGTATCAATGAAGTAACAGTGGTCTGTCAGGATCGGAACAAATGGGGATGCTCTCTGCCTACCCCTCTAAAGGGAATTATGCCTGATGTTTATGGATGTATTTATGACTATGTTCATGAGTATTTTAACCTATAACCGCCGAGTGTTATACTGTTTATGGATGAAAGCGAAAATGGTCTTTCGACACAAATGGGGATCCGTAATCTCTGCC